>JASGXE010003969.1:0-25839 GCA_030068105.1 Sinentomon sp. SZTP_YWyxl | reverse complement strand
CCCAGAAGACATATTTTTCTCTTTCATGAAAATATCTGAACTAGTCTTGTCATATTTAGCCAAGAAAAAATAATTTTTGAAAAAATCTCCAGCCATCCGGCCGATTTCCAAAACGAAGATTAGTCGGTGGATCGCCGCGATCCGCAGATCGAGGAGTGGTGATGTGGTTGACCACAAACATTGGGATTCACATCGATACTGTGAATGACAAGGTCAACCACATCAACACTCGTCCATCCGCGGATCAAGGCGATCCTCCGATTAATCTTCTTTTTGGAAATCGGCCGATCATGGAAAAGTCCCTTTTCCCGGCCGATCATGGAAAACCCATTTCAGCAAGGCAAAAATGAGAAAATAATACACATTTTCCAATTTGTGGAAAAAAGTTCAAACACACACACAGCAAGCGATATTCCAGTGGCTTTGACATTTTACCTAATCCAAGAGCACTCATTCTTCCTGCTGCCGACAAGCCCGAAACTCAAAAATTAAACAACAGCTGGCAGGATAAATCGTTGTGTTGATAAAATTCTGCAGATGGTTCGAATGAACGGGTTCAAACACGTGTGGCATTGACTTCAGACCATCATCAGCAGACTTCCCAACAGTTGGTTGGACCTCTTTCGAGCCAGTTCGGGCTTCTCGATAGGACTGTTCTGCATATGCCAGAAACAATTTCTCTTGTGTTTGCACACACAGCGGGACAGACATCTGGCATAAATGTACGTTTAGTTTGGGAGAGCAAAATGTGTCGAGCACCTAATTGGTAAGCCTGATAGGCTAGGTACGAGTTGCAGTTTTTGCAGGTGGCTAAGGCATGGAAGTTTCCCTGCTGTTTATAGGGAGCGGACCAGAACAGCTAACGAAGGATCTACAAGGTGCTCATCTCATCACTGGACATGGATCCAGGGACCTCCGGCTAATGAGGGGCGGCCCCTTCAGGCGGCCCTCAAAATTGTTTTTTTTTTTTCAGTTGTTTTCCTCTCTTTCAAAATCCCTTCAGTTGGCATGTGCATTTGACTCGCCCTGGTGGGAAAATTGGCCTCCAGAACACAAGTATTGCAACCGAAGTGAACCCAAAAATTTCAAAATTTCTTCCACTTCTGGGGGCTCTGACCCCAGACCCCGTGACAGGAGCTCTGCCACTTGTAACAATGCTGGGGCTCTGCCTCAGACCACAATTGCTGGGAGACTTCCGACTGGGCTGTGCTGACTGCCCAGATCTTCCACTGCAAAATGCCCCCATACATGATATGACGCCGGCCTCTGTTCCATGGGGGACTTCAGAGGGCCCAAAATACACTGGGTCCAGGGCTCCACATTCCCTAAATTCGGTAGGCCTACTGGACTTCCATAGACAAATGGTGCGAGGGAAGTTTCAATGCCATGGAAATTGGCAGATCCTTAATCCTTTGCACCCTTCATCAATTTCGTCAAATCACTTGTGAAATGGTTGCAATTAATGACATGCCAGGAGCATTGGCCAACAGAAAACCATGGAAGTGACATCAAAGAGCCTTGCAAATACACATGCAAGCCGAAAGGAATTCAAAATTTGTCAAACCGAGGTCAAGAATTTAAAATACTGTGTATGCTCGACCATTTTACTCACTCGTCTGAGAAACTTGTATCATAAATTTTCATGGCATATTCAGTTTTAATAGCTCGAAAAGATGCAGAGGGCATTATCACAATGAAGAAATGGGGCAAAAGGTGCTTACCAGACTACAAATATTAAAGAAAACGAGTAAATTATTTCACTCACTGCAACGCATGTATCTTCAGCGAAGAATCGGCTGTGAATCCGTCGTCTGCAAAACTATCGGAGTGTGTGTTTGAGAAATCGTCTAGTTTCAGCTATCGGATGAAGTCAGATTACTCAAAGTCCTGTTGCGGCAGAGTGAGGGGCTGTTTGAGGTGGTGGGAAGGTGACATGGTTTGACATCGGGACAAATCTGGCACTCTCTCTCTCTTCCACTAACCATGTCAGCTTTCCGCCACTTCAAACAGCCCTCCCTCTGCCGCAACGACTTTAAGTAATCTGTCTTCATCTGATAGCTGAAACAGACGATTTCTCAACACACACTCCGACAGTTTTGCAGACGACGGATTCACAGCCGATTCTTTGCTGAACATGCATGCGTTGCAGTGAGTGAAATAATTTATTCGTTTTCTTTAATGTTTGTAGTCTGGTAAGAACCTTTTGCCTCATTTCTTCGTTGTGATAAACCGGAACAAGTTTTTCACGTTGAGCGAGTAAAAATGGTCAAACAGGACAGGATTTTAAATTCTAGTTATCAACAACGGTCACCGTCTGAAGCACTCAGCACATTTGAATCGGTGAGAATCAAAAGGTCATATGTCCACATTGTGGCCATTTTGTGTTAAGTGCGGAAAAATATTTGCCATGTGTGCATCCACAGTTTGCAATCAAAATGGCAGATATCCGACATTCGCAAACTGCTTAAATCGCTGAAATATTCAGTGCGAAATTCTGCTTTGGAATCAAAAGGTCATTAGTCCATGGACATATGACCTTTTGATACCAAAAAACGGAGTGTCAAACGGCTATGGTTTTTTGCTCTCCTTGCCAGCCTCTATTTGGCCCGTCCTTGCTTGTTGCTTCATTGCAAACTCAATATAACAAAAGCATGGCATCAAAGCCGGACTCTGATCTCCAAAAAACAAGTACAGCATGCGTTAAAATAAACCTGTCTGTTGGAAATGCAATCATCATCAAATATGCGTTTTCACTCGCAACTTCTTCGTGATAAAGAGCAAGAGGAGCATCATATGCGTTAGATTAGGGTTGGGTGAAAGAAAATCTCTGAATCTGTAAATGGGGTTGACGCCCGTCCAGAAGGGATGCATTTTTGTCCGCAAAATAACTTGTGTGCAACAAATATTGGAACACTTTGTATATCTGAATTCAAATGGCAGATTTTTGGTCAACCCTGCGTGTTGTTCAGCAATCTTCATTCTGAAAACCTGAATGTATTTTTGGAAAACGCAGATCTTTTCTTGCCTTTATGCAATAGTCTTTTCTATATAAGATCGGAAGCATTGCTTGTGCCAACCGCATCCTGCACATACATCCTCAAAACCCTTTTCTTGGGAAACCCTGTATTATTCAATCTGGTCCGATTAAACGAAAAATGTCTCCTTTGGCTTGAAGGGGCAATTTTATTGGTATGATCATGGTCAGAAAGGCATTTCCATCCTAGAAAGTGCGATTCTTTGCCCCTCTCTCGAATTTGGAATCAAAAGGTCATAAGTCCATAGGTTTCAACGGGCCATAACATTAACCCCTTTGGCACAATGACCTTCAAAATCCGCAAGTGAACTTCCCTTGATGTACGGAATAATGTCCCAAAACGAAATTTCAGGCAGATCAGGTGAACTGGGGTGAGATAGTTTTTTGCCGTTTTCTTAAAATTGTGATTTGTGGACATATGACCTTTTGATTCTCACTGATTCATTTGAAATGTCAATCGTCAGATGGGTGGGTTCAATTTCCACCTGAGGACTAAAGCATTGTCAAAAGTGATTGACCGACAAATAAGGGTTGTCCAGCATTCTCTACACCTGACCGAGTTCATAGTGATGTATGTTAAATTTCACTATTATTTCTTGCTTCTACAGGTTTTCCTGACAGATTTACTGAAATAGAGCCACCTTATCTGGCCAAAATATGTACGGCCGTATGCACCAAAGCCACTACCCTAACCCTAAGCTTAAAAAAAGTCAATTTCATGATCAGATGCACGTTTCTCAACGATGGAAAAGGAACACTGTTGTGCATAGAAATCATATTTTCAAACAGAATTCGAGACAAAGTGTTTATGAAAAGATATCTGTTGGAAATTTTGATTTCTATGCACAACCGTATTCCTTTTCCATCGTTGAGAAAGGTGCATCTGAATGTGGAATTGACTATTTCAAGCTTAGGGTTTAAGGGTTAGTGGCCTTGGTGCATATGGACGATGTAGACTCCATGCCAAAGTTGCACAAGGCTATCAACAACAAGAGGTGGGTTATGCTGAAACGTGGACCTCCTTTTCCACCAGGACAATCCACCTGCCCACAAGTCCCGTGTGGCATTACCCCCTCTTCATGATCAGGGCTTCGAATTATTGAATCACCCACCCTATTTTCTAGATATAGCACAAACTGACTTCAACCTGTTCCCAAAACTCAAAGAACATCCCCATGGAAGGGCATTTCCAGATGACACCACAGGAATGGACGCTGTCGATACCTGTATACAGGGTGTCCCGTAAATCAACCACCGAAATTTCAGAATAGATTCCCCAGGGACATACAAATCGAAATTAATCAGTGGAAAAAATTGATCCGACACCCCATTACTGAGTTATGCCCCCCCAAAACCCCCAAATGGACCCTTTTGGGGAATCCATGGGGGCGGTAAGATTTCAGCATAGAACTTTCAAATTTTCAGGACAGGTTCCATGAAACGAGTAAAACAAAAAATGTTCAGTGACATTTTGTTATGACTGTTACCATGGTAACGCACAAAACGGTAATATTGTGCGTTACCATGGTAACAGTCGTAACCCCCTGAGAACGAGAAGCTTTTTAGCAGTTTTTGAGTGGCTACTGCGTGGAAATGAAGGGTCGTAGGACTTTTTTCAACTGAACATTTTTTGTTCCGTGTATCTTTGGGAATCTGCCTTCGAAAAATGGCTGTTATGCGACGACCCCAAATCTCAATATCTCAGTTTCCCCAAAACAACCCCAAATTGGGCTTCTTTGGATTTTTTGGGGGGCACAGCGTGGAATTGGAGGCTCGGACGGTTTTTCGTCACTGAACATTTTTTGTTCTACTCGTTCCATAGAATCTGTCCTGAAAATTTGAAAGTTTTATGATGAAATCTTGCCTCCCCCATGAATTCCCCAAAAGGGTCCATTTTGGGGGGTTTTGGGGGGGGCATAACTCAGTAATGGGGGGTCGGATCACTTTTTTCCCCTGGTTAAGTTCGATTTGTACGGTCATGGGGAATCTGTTCTAATATTTCCGGGGGTTGATTTACGGGACACCCTGTATTTAGAGCACCTTGACAAATAAAGACTTCTTTCAAGATTACATATTGAGAAATGACGGTTAGTACCGACGAGGGGCGCCCAATAAATAATGAGAACTGCAACGAAATTTGCATTTTTGAAATGAATTTTTCGACTTTGGTGCAAAACTTTGATTCGTTTTAAGGTATTTCGGTGAATTTGAGGCTTTTCCGATGCAGAATTCGCATTCCACGGCAATTTTAAATACAAGAGGGACTCAATTGGCCATAGGTGCATGGGAGTCAATTTGCCAGGTGCATGAAATTGAGAAAAGACTTGTTCCGCCACACCAAAGCATGGAAGCACCAAAATCATGTTCTTGCGACAACTGTGCAGATATATGGGTCAAGTGAGTTGTTAAAGTTATTCATTTGGGTGCCGGTTCTTGTTTCTCAAAACTTTGGTGTGAAGAAACTTCTTGTTTCCCATCTTTGCACACCTGTCAAATCGCGTGCATTGCATATGCTTGATGCTTTTTTGAAATGACCATACAATCAAAAATGTGCGGGGCATTTTTCTAAAAATCACCCAAACACCTTAAAACGAATCAAAGTTTGACGCCAAAGTGGAAAAATTAATTTCAAATGCAAATTTCGGTGCAATTCTCATTATTTATTGGGCGCCCTTCATAGTTGCAACGTGATATTTATCAACCAGACCAAAAACCAGCAACTTTTGACTTCCAAACTTGACTACTCCACTTCACATGGAGACATCACGGCATCCATTGAGTGAGTGGGCAGACCCATCTCTCAATATAGGCCAATATGCTGACCTCCGTTGTATATGAATGGATGATGCCTTTCAAGCATCGGTGCTTCCGTCAATCATCCAGGTTTGTTTCACACTGCCTCCCACTGACTGATCATCAGGGGGTGGATCAGTGGGAGTGCTGCCACCACCTATAAGCCAATCCGGACCGAAGCTCTATGCAGGGCAATCTGCATAGAGCTTCGGTCCGGATTGGCCTATAGGTGGTGGCAGCACCCCCACTGATCCACCCCCTGATGATCAGTCAGTGGGAGGCAGTCTGAAACAAGCCTGGATGTATGACGGAAGCACCGATGCTTTAAAGGCATCATCCCTTCATAGTTGTAACATTCAAAGATCGTTTTCATAGTCAGGGTTGGAGCATGCTGAACAACCCTCAAATATGGAGAGTGATGCCAAAACAACCATCAAAAAAAAAAGAAAGCAAATTCACCAAAAAGCACGCTCTTCAATTTTAAAAAGAAAAAAAAAGCAACTTACAAAGTCGGGAGCAATTATTGGCAAGTGAGATGACTGTGAGGACTGGTGAAGATCGGAAAAGCTGGACGGTCGTGATCGTGCACCGGAACTTGGCAGGGTCCTGAAATCACCAACGCTACCCAAATTGGAAGCCGACGATATCCTGTGCGATCTGCGATCGTCCACCTCGTTAAACATCGCATGTTTACTGGAAGCCAGATGTGTATTTGCTGTCTGATCGACGATGTGGAAAGGCTTGACGTGAGCTGTCCGACTTGGATATCGAGGTGGCGGGGGCAACCGTAAAATTGAGGGGGTGGGTTCGTAATTCGGCAACTGAGACAGTATGTTTGGCACTGACGTGTTGTTTGGCATTCCCTTGCCGGTGGGTACAGCAGTTGTGCTATGTCTGTTGCACGTATCATATTAAAACGCCTTGCTGTTGCCAATCCTGGCCAAAGTGGAGTGGGGTTCGCTGTGATGAGTTGGAATGGTCCGGTGGATGGAATACATTTGCATGGCCCGACGGCACTTGAGCAAAAGGCGGGTGGTCCATGTCCAATGGATAACCTCTTCCCGCAGACAAACTTGATGGGGGAAATGCCACACTGTGTCTGGATTGCTTTACATTCCCGCGAGAAGTGAACTGTGTGGATGTGCCATAGAGGTCAACAGATAGACCAGAAGAAATCAGTGATGCTGGGGTCGAGGAATGAAAGGGATCAAATTCCTGGGTCATCAGGGGTGGTGGCGAGAAGGATTTCTGTCCTAAATTGTTGCTGTCCATTGTCAAAAACTGGAGGCTGTTGGCCTGTGTCTCCTTCAAGCCAAGGGTTTTCTCAAGGTTCAAGGATTTGAGCTGAGATTCAATCGATTTTAGAGGCGAATTGGAAGAAGAGAGTTTTCGGCTGGGCAAGTTCGACGCTTTGCTGGGGCTACTCGTGGCCACTTCACTTCTCGACAAGCCTCCTGTCTTTGGGAAGATTTTTTCGACGACACCAGATCGTTTCTCTTCGCCACGAATGACACTGATCTCGTCATTCAACCACTCAAATGCCTTGTCCCGCTCCCACCTGGTCCTCGGATCCAAATTGGGTGAAGCCAGACCACTTGAGGCTGGAATTGTGACAGACAGAGACTGAGGGGGAGATGCCTCATAGGGGACAGAATACAGATCATCGTATGTTGGGGAATTTGGTGGTAAAGGATGGGAAGGTGCAGCAGGCACTTGGGCATTTCTTGTGTCAAAAGGATCTGGGCCGGGAGGATGACTCTTAACTAAACCATCTCCACCATGACATTGTGCGGGTTGGGACAATTGTTTCGTTTCGTACCGGAAATTAACATCTGTTGAATTGTGCTTGGCGGTTTGAGACATTTGTTTCGTTTCATACCGGAAATTACCATCCGTTGAATTTTGCTTAGCGTCTTCCAAGTTGGCATACATGTGAGGGAAATGAGCATCTTCGCTTGGTCCTGAAAACAGAGAATGAGTGAAAGGGTCCAATTTCCTCAAGAAATGAATTCAACTCTGGGTTTCATATGCCAAGATAAGATTTTTAAGGCGAATCTCCACACTTCAGCAGCCTTTTTATTTTGTCCTAAAAATTCATTGATTCTCAAATACGTTTTAGCTTTTTTTCTTCGTTTTTACTTTCCCAATTACTTTTAGCCTTTTTTTTTCAATCTTTTTCCGTGTTTTCGTTTCACCAACTTTGATATTTCTGCTTTGAAATAGAGGTTAGAAGTAATATATTTTATAAAAGGGATGCCATTAAGGTCTTCTTCCAGGCATCTCTTCAGCCCCGTGTTTTGTAAAATCATAGCAATAGAATTTAAAATACAGATGATTTTCAATTCTAATCTATTCAATTCAATCAATAATCAATCACTCAATCAACACCATGCAGAGGAAGGAGCTTATGAAAGCCCTACTCGAGTAATAGAAATTGCTATCTCTGACTAGACAATATCCAAATCCTTTTACCAGACCAACCTACATTCACATTCCACATTTTCCACTGCAATCACATCACATCACATCACATCCATTACAAATGCTTCCAAATCCTTTGCATTCTCACAGATTACAGCTGCCGCAACCAAAAAAAAAATCATTTTATCTGACTTGACGGCAGCACAAGCCAGTGCTATCGACATGTGGCAGAAGACAGTTGAGAGGATATGGATAAAAAAAAATAAATTTCCTTCCACATCCTCTCGTTTGGCCCGCAGCTCTTAGGTGCTGCAATGGGGGTTTTTATCCGACCTTCGGGTTGGGTTTCCCCTGACCTCCATAACAGTGCTATATGCAACCGAGCAACTCTTGTTTTCCAGATAAAAGTGCTGACAAGGAGTACAAAATATTCCTGCGGGATAAATTTGCCATGCCACAAGACTGACCAAATCCCGAACAAACAAGAGCCAGAATTCCGTCAAAGCCTTTGGGAAACCAAAAACAGGCCATTAATTTGGACACACTCATTTGCCAAGACTATCTCTTTGGTGATGTCAGATAAAAAAAATTTTTGTCTTGCAAGACTGGGTTTCCAGCATTCGCTATCGAAAAAGCATTGATTAAGCCTTTCGTGTACCAAATTCTAAAACCGAAAAAGCATTTTGTTTCGGATTTCCAGGCTCAAAAGATTTTCAGCTTCCACTGACATTTTTGGACAAGAGATTGCAGTGGGTGCAACGATTAGATTATAAAACATTTTTAAGGGGGGACTCCGGACTCTACCCAAAAACACTATCTCCGGCATTTGTTATCCGATTGGGTTCAAATTTTGCAGACAGACAGTGTGACACACCAAATTTGAAGCCAATATCTCAACTGGTTCTGGAGTTATTGAATATTTAGTGAAATTCTTGGCGAAACGTTCTTGTATCGTTGTAGCTCAGTGGTACAATTTATCCGACTTCTGTTTGTGCCAAATTGAAGAAACAAGTCATCAAAATTGGGTGGTGGGAGTGAAATTTTGATTTATGAGTCATAAATATGAGATTTGGCTCTTTACGCTGCCACATTTTACCAAGCGCTAGACAAAATTCCACTCATTACCCTAAAGTCATACAAGTGTAAACAAAATGGAAATTCTGACTCCACCACCCGATTTCTAACACAAAAATGTGCCAGTATGCAAATTTTTACCTTTCTATGGCGTCAAATAACTGAAATATAGCTTTCGAAAGATTGAAAATGCAGGCAAAACAACAATTGCGGCAAATCGCATTTGAAGTTATAAATCGGGCATGAAAGTTTCAGTAGATGGCGATCGAAAAAGAGCCGTCATTTGAAAACGGAAGAAGATATTCAAGTTTGGTTTTTTTGCATTGGTTTCTTTAGGAAATTCTTCACTTGAAATGATTAAAAATAGAACCAATGTCTCAAAAATCCAAGAAATTTGGGCGTTGTACCCCCTTAAAGCCAGCAAAAATGTTACCTAATTGAGCATGTGTGTTGTTCTGATAGAGGCCTTCTTGAGCACTCTGACTCCTCTGCATATTCCTTAAAACAGCCATCTTTCTCTGACGGAGTTCCTCATCAAAACGTTCTTTGCTTGTTCCATTGGGGGGAGTAAGATCAATGAGAATAGAAGAAGAGTCTGCTGTTGGGCCAGATGAATTGGAATAGACAGGGCCGCAAGATGGCAATGCAGGAGGATCAGATCTGTTGAAGTTCCCACTGATATCGGAAAAGACACTATCATCGTTGAGACGGGAGTAACTGAACTGGCGGTGTAGAACAGATGATGATGGTGCAGACGGAAAGGAAGGTGGGAAACGGGGCAGGGATGCTGTGGAAGGAAGTGAAATGAGGTATAAATCACATAAAAAGAACCATGAATAACTATAATTTACCATGAATAACTATAATTCATGGTATAGTGAATGAGTGAAATGGTATTTCACATTACGAGGGCTGGTCAAGTTCTGCTTGCACTTGCCTAGTTAATGTTTTGTGATTTCATTGAAACTTGTTGCATTTTGTTGCTTGTTGTGTTTTAGCCATCCCCTAAAAGGATTTCCTGCTATATTCCTTCCAGGCCCTTTCTTTACGTGTTATTTGTCCAGCAGCTCTCAAGGGTTGAGCAGGATTTTTACGAATCTCGTATCTGGCCTTTGGGCTGGGTTTCTGCCTACCTTATTAGGTGCCATGTGCGACCAAAAGCTGGTTCACATATTTTGCTCTGGAATCTTGACACATACCAGTTCAGGGGAGCAATTTCGTGGGGCATGGGGGCAACTGCCCCGTGACGAGAAATGCCATAGTGGCTTGCTTGTTTCCCTCAGCATGTGCTTTTGGCTCAAATTGCGGGGAAATTTGACCACCAGAGCATGAATACAGCACCAAAAATAAACCACAAGGAAAAGACATAATAAAGCCAGTTTTCGTTCGTAACTTACAAGAATAAATTTGCTACGTTTCGGTCCCACGAACGTGGACCTTTCTCAAGCGGAGTTGGTATCGCAATTCGATACCAACACCGCTTGAGAAAGGTCCACTTTCGTGGGACCGAAACGTAGCAAATTTATTCTTGTAAGTTACGAACGAAAACTGGCTGTATTATGTCTTTTCCTTGTGATTCTGACGTTCGTGGTGCACTTGCTGAAATTGTCAAAAATAAACCATATTTAATATTTCAACTACTGGGGAGGTCCGCTCACATATCCCCTGCGAGGCGGGAGTGCCGCCTGTTGGAACCTCCTTTTTACTCTGCCTCCTGCTTGCAGCAACCAGCTCTTGCTCATTTCAGTGTAGCTCAAAAGATTAGCTAACAAGCAATGTCTCTAGCTGCAATCAAACAGTTCTTGCACAACCCACAGAAACACAGCAATGTTAAAATGCAACCAAACCTGTGTCTGTGTCGCTCACTCACATTTGTTGTTGGTGTTTGAAGAATTATTGCCCACCGCCGATGGACTTGGCAGCTTTTGCTTACTATTTTGATTGTCGTTGGTTGAGCAGAGTAGGTCAGCAGGCTCCATTGGATTCCGTAGGTAGACATCGTCGATGACAACAGGACTGCCCCATGTCGCACCACCACCAATCGAACCATGACCTTTGGATGGAATATCAAGGAAACATGTGTGGAAAACAGCATTGTTGATTCAGAATACACCTTCCAACAGAAAAAAAAACTGTCTGGGTCCAAACAGCACTCCAATAACGGGCAAGAGTCTCGATGGTACCCATTTTTGCAACAGAGACAATGAGGCTCCACCTCCCATATTGTTTGCTGCCATTTCATTGCATTTCATTCTAGAGATCCTTCCGAGGGTAAGAATGGAATAAGCAACAAGTGTGTCAAACGGGGAATAAGCAATTTAGTGTGTCAAACGGGGAGTAAGCAATCAGAGTGTCAAACGGGGAGTAAGCAATAAGTTTGTCAAAAGTGGACAACACTGAAAGGGGTGCGTGATGGCAGACTAGGGAGATGTCCATTATCCACTGATAAATGGAATGTTTTTTCTTGTTGTTTCCATGTTTCCAAAAATGTGTTTCAGCATGTTCCCATCAGCCAAGAGAAGTTTACTCAAAAGATCAAAACTATCTGAGGAAAAATTGGTTTTTGCAAATTGCAAATCAGAGAAATTTAAGGATGCAGGCAAAAACTGGCGAAAAAAGGGCACAACGAACAAATTAGCACATGCAAAAGACAATAAAAATTTGCCATCAGTACACTAAAAGGATGAACAAGAAATTTGAGTAATTTTTTGAAAGGGAAAAATTATTGATTTATTGGTTCGCCCTTTTGTCAAATTACAAATTCTTACATTTTTCTATTTTGTCCAACACTCTTGTCGGAAGCCGTATGGAGGGATTCACACTGCTTCCCTTCTACTTTAGCAAGCTTTATTAACATCTCTTCGACTGCTATCAAGCTTCTAACAGCCATCTCTTCCGCTTTAGCAAGCTTTCACAGTTTATAGATGGCAAATGAGCCAATTACTGATTGTCAGTCTCAGGACCAGCGATTTCTGGGCACATGTCCCTGCTTCTGATGAATTGTGATTGTGAATTAAGGAGTGATAAGTCAATTGAAGTAATCAACAAGATATCCTGATTCTGCCGGAGGATTTCCATCTTCTTCCAGATTGGAGCCATCAGCCTCGTCAGTCGTCACCCGGGCCCGGAAACGTCTTGTCAGGATCAACTACTTCGTCACACCAGCAACATCACAACCTGAAGGTTAGCCTCACTGGTATTCCATTTCAGTCCATGACTCCACACGTAATTATTTGCCAAAAGGGTGAATGCATAATTTTTGCCCTTTTAAAAGTTACCCAAAATATTCTGTTCGCCCCTTTAGCATGCTGATAGGAATTGAAGATTGGCTGTGTGAGTGGGGAAGTGCAACCAAAATGGTCAGAAAATATGAATAGGCAAAAAATGAACAGGCTAATTTTGTGATTTTTGCCAAAAACAACTAGGGACAAACTATGTACTAATTTTCTGACTCCTTTCGCAGCCAGAAATTGACAAAACACAAGCATACCTGTGTGGATAAATGAATTTGCAAGTGGCTTGCTAATGTCGTCTGGCATCTTTGGCCTCATTGGATCAACAACACAACGTGGAAATAAACCAATTTCAAAAGTACGTTGGTTCTGTCCTTTCCACCAATAGTTCTCAGGCCTGCAAATGGAACAAAGAGTTTTATTTTTTTTTATCATTCGGCACAGTTCTTTCGACGAAAGCTTATGGACAAAATCATGGCAAAAGGAAGACTACATTGAGAGGTCTTTCGAGGCAGGCATATGAGCAAAATTACGGCAAAAAACTATTCTGCACAGGAGTCATGTCCTGGTAATAACTGAAAGGGCCTCAGAAAATGCAATGCTGCTCACGGACACTTCCTTTTCCCTTAAAATCTTTGTTTTCTGGATCGAAATGCTCAAAAATGCACAGTGTATGCAAGCTCCTGTTGGAGTTTCCCAGCAAAAACATGCCAGGACTGGGCTCGACGACAAGACAAAATGAACTAACCGGCCACATATAACTGCAATAATATCTCCTTCATCAACCTTCAGCTTGCCTTCTTCGTCACTTTTTCGGACTGCTTTCACATGGAAAGGGACAGTTTCCAGAAGGAAATCCTTCAAAGCAGGAAACGTTGGACGCTCCGTTGGTGATTTAGCCCAACACTGCAATAAAGATGACAATTATTATTATTTTTATTTTAATTGATGAGCAGATAACAATCTTTTGGAATGGAACATGAGGGTCCCAATGATTTTTGGAAAACAATTTTCAAATTTCAAGTAGCATTTCTGCAATGATTGCTCTGCTTGGCTGGCAGAAATTGGTTGTTCGAAGGAAGACCTTTTTTTTCTTTTGCATTTTGAGCCTTTATCCAGTGTCAGGAAATCTAACCTTTTCAGCCTTTATCCAGTGTTAGGAAACCTCAGGGGTGGGGTGACCTTCTGAATTTCTTAAATATCCTGCATTTCTGTGGCTGTTATGACCACCCATTCAATGTAAGGGTATCGCTTAAAAAAAGATGTTGGAAACTTTCTTTTATTTCATGGACAATTTCTAAACTGTAACTCTCGGCCGTCCGTCAGGTCGCTGTCACAATCCAACCACTCTGTTTTGTGAACTCAACTTGTATGACGAAGGGGAAAACCCCTGAAATAAAATTACGTTTTCTATTTAATTCAAAATGGTACCATAAAAATGCTGCCCACTTTTACAGCTCTCCTGGCAAATTACGACGGATAGAGACTGGTTAAGGGGGGGGACCTAGATTTTTTCGTGAAAAATGAAAAATTGTCCAATTTTTTTTTAATGTGTGGACCAGTTGCGCTGAAATTTCTAGTTTCTGATGGTGAAAACCAAATGCAAATATCCTCAATAGAAAAAAAAATGGCACACGGGAGACCGGAGGCATGTTTTTACCGCTCGCGGTAAAATCAGCAGTAAAACGAAAATGTTCTCGATGTTCGACGCTGTTTTTCTCAACTTTTTTTTAAGCATTTTTTGTGTTCCGCCCCATGTATCTCAGCCATTTTTTATGTGATCATGTTCAAAGTTGGTGTACTTGTGTAAAAAAAACTATTCTAAAAAGATTGACAAGGCCATATTTGACAATTTTTGCCTCCGTTAAGAGTTATTAACAAGTGAAAGGAAAAAAATGCTAAAAATTTACCGCTTTTCTAGCGGAGTGACAGAAAATCACCTGCCACACAATTCTGGGGCCAAAAACAAGAAATCGGGCATTGTCAAAAGTTTTGGCTTGGTTTTTTTACCCCTATAACTCGAATTTGGGCGTTCTTGCACGTGGGGTTATCGCTGTGCACGGGACGGAACATCGCCTTATTTTTTACCCTAAAATGGCTGCTGTGGCCAAACCAGATGAGCTACAGTGTTCAAATTTTGCACAGAAGTTGTCTAGATTAGTTCCAAAGTGTGTGCAAAATTTGAACAAAATCGGTCAAAAAAGAAAAAAGTTGGCCGAAGCTAGGTTCCCCCCCCTTAATAAAGAAAATGCAAGGAATGGAGCTAGGTTCCCCCCCCTTAATAAAGAAAATGCAAGGAATGGATGATGAGAGCAGAGATGAAATGATGAAGATGCTTTTGAGGTCTGCGAAATTTGAGATTATGAGATGCTACGATAAACAAGAAAGCCTTTTTAGGGTCTATCAGCATACCTGGAGCATTAGTTGATAAATGTCCGACGGACAGGCTTCCGGTTGGCTCAATCGCTCTCCTTCTTTATCGATCTTCTGCAAAATCTGAGTGCCGTTTAAGGCAACCCAAGGCTCCTCACCGAAAGTGAACATTTCCCACAGGGTGATACCAAACATCCAAGCATCTAAAAGAAAGAAATTATTGGAGTAGGCTAATGAAATTCAGGATTGTACGAGGATAACTTGAGACAAATTAACAACTTTAAAACAAATTAAACACTAACAAGAGGACAAAAAAATAACAGGCAAAATAGTTGAACTTTACAATCAGTATGAGCTCGCTTTGGGAATGTTTCATGCTTCCTGGGCGGATATCAAGCCTCGAGTTGACAACAGCATTAGACGGACACAACAAGTACCAAGGTTGTAGGCATTGGGGATTGGGTTTACGTTATGTTGGGTTAGCTTTAATTAAGTAAAAAAGGAACGGCGAAACGTGAATCACATCCCAGACTTTGGTTACATCAAATGTTAACAGACAAAAATGCAAACAGACATGTCACTCAAATCCAAAAAAAAAAAAAAAACAATTTTCTTCAGGTGGGCAGAAGACTTAGAATTGTGATGACTTCAGGTTCAAAAAATGGGATTTTATGGCATGGAAATAATATCAAATCAATGACAGGGAACCAATATAGATGAGTTCGAGGTCTTCCCAGAACTGCAAAAACGACACCATATGTGGTACAATTATTTATTTTTGCTCTGTACAACAGGGAAAGCACGGGGAGCATCAGTCTCAGTCTTTTGCACCAAACAGCCCACCTAACCAATGGATAATGTGAGCAATGACTGTGTTTCAGTTACGAGATGTGGACAGGTCTTTGCAACAGAAATGTTACCAAAAACAATGATTGTCTATTCTGCCAGTTAGAAATCCATGTTCTTGTCAATAACTGACAGGGTTGCTGCTGAAATCAAATGATTTAAATCATTTGATTTAATCACGATTTAAATCAAGGGGTCCGATTTAAATCAAATGATTTAAATCATTTGATTTAAATCAGATTTTTTTGCCTCCGATTTAAATCGATTTTTTTAAATTTTTCTTTCGTTTAAAATTAAAACTCCACGGTTTAGTGACATCTGAATTGTGAATTGCATGACAGTGCATAATGGTAAAGCATTCTGAATGGAGGGATGAGATCTTTTGCTTTGGCTTCCGACTTAAATGGAGATTTTAATCGGTTTTAAATGGAGCGACATTTTTGAATGCAGCCAAAACGGAGATCAATTATGCCAAAATTTCAAATAGGTGCCTATCAGCTTAAAATGCTTGTGCTGGATTGGGGAAACTTGCTGAACAGTGATTGGGCTGTGCGTGCTTCTCTCCATTAAAATTATGATCAATATTTGCATTTTTCTTCGATAAGATGTTCCGCTCAAAATTGACAGAAGAATAAAAGCAGGGATTTGTGAAATGCAGGTACCAAAGCGTACGCGGAATAACATCTAATTTTCGGAACGTCTAAAAATTCCGCGGAATGTAGTTCGCGACGAAAAACAACTTTTGGATAGGTTAGGTTTAGGTTAGGATAGGGTAGATAGGTCAAGTTGGGAAGGTATCAATTCGGGCCTCACCACACTTTTTAGACCTTCCGAAAATTAGACATTCCGGCAACCCGTACCAAAAACATAAGAAAAGAAAAATGTGTGCGACTAAAGGTCGTCTGTTGTAGGAAGTCAAATTATAAACCAAAAGATGTCATTTGGCATTTTGCCTCACTGGTCAGTCATCAGTCACCTTTCTCTAGCCAGATGCGGCTTCAGGGAGGAACGATCTCGCATTTCGACAGTCTACTTTGGACTACTTCCCACCTTTGTGCAGATAACCTTGCACGTAGTACGTTCAATATGAGATTGAAAGTGTTGCCGACTGTTGGTTTCGCAGGTGTAGTCCAGTGTTAAGCACTTCCACCTGTCAGCTCTGCAGCGAAATTTTGTGTTCCGCACTTCCCACAGGCGATTGCGCATCTGTAATTTAGTTCCTCGCTTCCAACTTTCGGTTCTGACCTGTAATCAAAGAGTTTCCCAGTTCCAACTGTTGATTCCACTGCTTTCCGCATGTTCCGCACCTGTTTGAAAATGTTCCACACTTCCAAATGTCGTTTCAGCATCTGTAATATCAAGTTCCGCACTTCCAACGGCTGGTTCCGCACCTGTAATCTTGAGTTCCTCACTTCCCCAGATGTTCTGCACTACCAACTGTCGGTTCCTCACCTGTCTTGAGTTCCGCACTTGCAACTGACGGCACCACACCTGTAATCTTGATTTCTGCACTTGCAGCTATGGGTTCCCCACCTCTTTCCAGATGTTCCGCACTTGGTTCCGCACCTGTAATCATGATTTCCCCACTTGCGGTTCTGCACCTGCAATGTTGAGTTCCACATTTCCAAATGTCGATTCCACCCCTGTAATCTTTGAGTTGAGTTCCGCAGTAACGACATTTCCGTACCTGTTGGCTGTTTCCAGATGTTCCACACTTCTAATGTTGGTTCAGCACCTGCAATCTTGAGTTCAGCAATTCCAACAGTCCCGCTCCTGTTTCTATATCTCCTTGCAACCATCGGTTCCGCACTTGCATCTGCCAGTTTCACACCTGTAATCTTTACTTTCGCACTTCCAACTGTCGGTACTGCACCTGTAATCTTGATTTCCGAACTTACGTGGGTTCCCCCGGCCTGTTTCCAGATTTTCCGCAGTTCGAACTGCCGGTTGCGCACCTGTAATCTTGATTTCTGCTCTTGCAGCTGTGGGTTTCGCACCTGTTTTCAGATGTTCCGCCTGTTTCCAGATGATCTGTAGTTTCTCCACCTTTAATCCTAAGTTCCGCACTTCCTAGTACCGATTCCGCACCTGTTTCCAGATGTTCTGCACTTCCAACTGTCTATTCCGCAGCTGTTTCCAGATGTTTTGCACTTGCAACGGTCGGTTTGCACTTCCAACCATCTCTTGCAATGTCGTGTTGGTTAGCCTGGAAAGTTCTGGGATCCGCAGTTCTGCGTTTTACCTGCCACCAGAGTGGTGGGTAGGTAAGTAGCTAAAATATAGGCCAGGGCTACAGAAAAAATTGATTTAAATCACGATTAAAATCGATTTTTTCGATTTAAATCATGATTTTTTACCCTCGAAAAAAATCCGATTAAAATCAAAATCAAATCGATTTTTTTGATTTTTTTTAAAAAAATCAGCAACCCTGATAACTAACCAGATGCGTGGCTGAACTGTCTACTCTTCAGACTTTCCGGAGCACACCATGGAAATGGAACTTTCTTGTGTTCAGTCATAATGTAGCAATCTTCTTGTTGTGGCAGTGCCCTCATCAGACCAAAATCGCCAATTTTTACCTGAAAAAGTGTGATTTTACATCCTGTTTACGCATTCGTAAAATTGTTGTTTTAGGTAACACACAAGGACCTTTTGCTTCAATTCATCACGTATGCAGCCATAAAGGTGTAGGAACCAAATCGACAACATGGGACCATCTCGGGAAAAGTGCCACAAATAATAATTTCCTGGCCAAGCTTTCAGCCAAGGTGCTCGGATTCCACCTCGTATCCGGGTAAACGATGGGAAGTTAGGATATGTTAGGGGGGAAACAGTCTCCTTCCGATGGCAGAAATTACCAAGTATGTTTCACGCTTGCTAAGATATTTCAGAAAAGGAGGTACCAACAGAGCAATCCAGCAAAAAATTCCACTGACAGCCAGGGGTGCAAAAAGTGGGCTATCCTGCGATCCGGGATTGTGGACGCAAATCCACCCAAACCTCAGGGCCGGCCACTTGCTAATGCTTTCCTTACAGTGGACGATTTTGGTCTCTTCTACTCTATTGGATGCAAAATGAAAGCTACCAGGATCGTGGACGCCTGGACATTTTTGCACCCCTGCTGACAGCATGTTGACATCACTGATAATATTGGCAGCAATCTGACATGCAGGTCACCCATGTTAGCACACTTACAGCACCTACCATATCGATCTTGGCCAGTAGAACATTTCGACATGCGAGATCTCTGTGAATGAAATGCTTCGATTCCAAATAAGCCATCCCATTGGCCACTTGAAGTGCATAGTTGCAGAGTGCTACAAATAGGAAAAGAACAGGGTTGTTTGTTATGAGAACTAGTTTAAAACTTAACTGAAATCTTCTGAAAAACAGACAAAAATGCTCCTGCACCCATCTTAATGCAGGGCTTTCTCTGAAACCACAACTATTTGTTAGAATCCAATGAAGGTGGACGTGAACTGGGATCACGCATCCTCCTTTTGAAAAATTATCAACCATGGTTGCATTTCCAATATTTGCTTCAAAATTTGGCCAAAGCTTGAAGAAGGGGCAGACACACAACCTTAAAAACAGTTGCAAAAATAAGCCAGAGATGAGAGCCACTTCGCACTTAGGGTGGGAGGGGGTGCCCAAAAACAAGCTCTATTTCGCTTCATGGAAGGAAACTTTGGGTTGTCGTTTATAAGGGGTCATGATTGTACGATTGCAGGGAAACATTTTCAGAAAATAGCCATAATCTGAGCCACGCATTGTGTCCCCCTTTGGCGCCAGCAGACGTCACAGGATGTGCTTTTTCTCTGTGTCGTGCAACAGTAAACCTACTGACATCGACAAATGTTTCACTTATGCATTTTCTTTGTTTTACTTTGCTTTCTTTGCTATTTATTCTCAGACAGGTCAGGTAAGGTTAGATTCGACTGGTTTAGGTCCATGTTGTTATAAGTTGAGTTTCAGTTGCATCACAGGGAACCCTGCCCAAATCTAATCCAATAAAACTGAACCTGACAACAGCTGTTTTTTGAAAATGTTTCCCGCGATCATGCAATAATTGTGTCCTCCCGCATAAACGACTCAATGAAACTGAAAGCCAAACCAACTCACCGTAAATAGGAGTATGACGACATTGTTTTCGCAGATAATCAAGCAGACTTCCATAAGGAGCAAGCTCAGTAACCATCATCAAAGGTTTTGAAAGAACAACACCGTATAGCCTGAAAGTGGAAAAGAACTTCCTTGAGATATTGTTTCGCATGGAATTTTCTCAACAAACATACCTATGATTTAGGGTTAGTGAAGTCAGATATCAATCAATGTGCTGAACTAATTACACCACCCAATAGCAATCACCAATCAATGCAGTTACGGTACCTATGTGGAGTAAAATGGTCTTTTAGAAATTGACACACACAAAATTCTGCATGGGCAGAGTTTTCAATACCCATGCCCATGAAGTGATACTGTACCCAACCCATAGCCATAATTTTATTTTTACCATGTTGATGACTCCAATTGAAAATAAAATGAACATAAGTATTCTGATTGAGCCCAAATTGGACCCAACCCATGCCCATGAGAAAAAGACCCGTACCCGCACCACACATGCATGCATGATGCTGTCATCGTGATACAGACGAAAAATCCAAAAGCAATACTCGATCGGCGAAAGTTGCTTGTGTTTGCTCACACCGACTACTGTTGTTCGGTTGTTCATTGTTCAATCAGTGTTGTGACTATTTCGTTGCCTGATACGAAACAACGGAGCGTTGTTTTAAAATTGAAATCAGTGCTCTGATTGGCTCTTGAAAGCTGAAGCTTGAAGGACCAGTTGGAATTTGGATGACGCTATGGTCAAGGAAATACAGATGCAAAGCATTTTCTTTTTTTTTTTTTTTTTGTTTCCAGCAATTTTTTATTTGTCACCCATTTCCTCCAAATGCCACACCCATAAGTGCTTAACCATTCCAACCCATCCCCGTCCACACCCACTTATTGTCCTTCAAGGCTTACCCATGACCGCGGATACATATTTGCAGTTGCAGGACTCTACAGTCTACGCAGGATTGCTACCAGTCAATTTCCTGTGAAGAAATTCTCTGAGAAGCAATGCAATTATCAATTTACTGGACGGGTAGTTTTTCCAGGGTTGCAGGGTCACCACACCTTTGCACTGAGGAGAGTAGGAGCTTGAAATGGGCAAGGGGCATAGGTAGCATTCATGGACCTCGAGGGAGCCCCCTGGCAGGGATAAAGTGTGGCACCCCGTGATGGGGAGTTTGGAGGCTTTCCCTCATGAAGGGATCCTTTTAAAGGTGGATCTATTCCAAAATTGCATCCTTATAAAACTCTCAGGATAATTATTGGAGGGCCAGTCTGGTCTGCCTCTGCAAGAAAGAGGCTGAATACGAGACAAACTGAAAATTAAAAAATGTGCAATGAACCTACCCTGTGCATTACACCGGAAAAGTTTCAAAAAAAAAAAAAATCCCAGATAGGTACCAAAAAGAACAATCTGAATTTCTGAAAAATCATTAGGTTGGTATTTCATTGGGGTTTCATCTCTTTGAAAATTCACCACATGCGAATGGGAAATGGGGAATTCGGTTAGCTAATTTATCTGCTCTGTCCTTGCACGAATAATTGTACAATATTTACCGTTGGAGTGTGGTCAAAAATCTTGGGCATAGCTTCAGCAGAGTTTAAACAGGGTAATAATGGCACGATCGGTGTGGGCACACAGTCCACCAGATGCCAAGAAAACATTGAACTTTTCGAATTCAACCTTTTTCTTGCAATGAAGTTTTTCAGAAAGGTAAATGCTGTCCCGATTGTCACTCTCAGGAAACTTAGTGGTTTGTAGATTCAAAAACGGGTTCGTTTCACATTCTGGAATGGACTTTGCATCCGGCGTTTGGCGCATCTGATCCCTAATAATTGTCATACTCATCCACAATCGACATTTGGTTCGCCTACTCCTCTAACATTCCACCTGATGCGTCGAGAAAGATATTCGGTTTTCTTCATCTGGTATCCAAATGTATGTTTTTTTTAGACTTTTTTATTTTCAAGATCGAGGGATAACCGGCGAAGTGAAGAGGATCACACCAATGGAATGCTGGGGAGAGTCCCAGCATGTCCAAAATTCAAAACCTTGAATAAATGGTATGATCTTCAAATGCAAATTCGACATGATTGGTGGGTTAGGGCAAGGTGCCACTCCATTCTGCCACTTCTTCGCCCAGAGGAACTGGGTGGTACCCTAAGTCTCACCTTATCAAGTTTGGATGAAATAACGCATGCATGGACTGCACTTCTTTGATGAAATCATCATAGACAGGCAAAGAGAATGAATCCTGTTTGAGTATCTTCACAGCGACACGTTGTGTTGCACCAGATGGCATTGTCCAGATGCCGTTCCGCACCATGCCAAACACACCATCGCCAAGCTTCGATCCCAACTCCACATCCTGCAAAAAACAATCATTGGCACCAAAATACTTAATGTGGGCCCAATGCTTTTTTTTTGTAGAATTGAAGGAAAGCCAAGTCCTGAATTATTGTGTGGCAGAAGCCCACCTTTTCACGTTCTAGACAACCAGTGCACTCCACCTTCGCATTGGGTTTA
The DNA here is from genome assembly GCA_030068105.1 of Sinentomon sp. SZTP_YWyxl. Classification (NCBI taxonomy): domain Eukaryota; kingdom Metazoa; phylum Arthropoda; class Protura; order Sinentomata; family Sinentomidae; genus Sinentomon; species Sinentomon sp. SZTP_YWyxl. Next base: position 3,422 of record JASGXE010003969.1, on the reverse strand, counting down.
TTTGCCATTTGCATGTGAACGAATGGTTAATCTGTCGAAATCTGAAGATTTCCAAAACTGCATGGCTTGCAAAATGGCAAAAATTATGCACCTCATTTCTGCTGCTACCTTTTGGCTATTTTTGCATCGCGATTCAAAACATCCATTCTGCACTATCTCCATTCATGCCATTGCTGTAGCACCTCACCCGTGCCCACCTCCTCTTCTGTTTAAATTATGCATTCTCTGGTCTGCGTTGGCTGGCTTCGATGCATCTCCAGTCCTGTGCGGTACCTACGCTGCCACATTCGTTCAATAAAATGGAGGCCCCTCTGCATCCGCTTCACGGTGATGAGGGATGCACGGCATCAAACATCTTTCTTTCTATAACTTATTGATATTTTCCATTTCTCCAAGACTAGGCCTGGTGAAATTTCTTCCAAATAACTAAATGACAAAAACTGATGGTGATGAAATGTAAACTCATTTGCGACAAACACTTCGCCGGCCTGTTTTGGAATCGGTTTTCTTTGCCTGAGGGCCGAAACAGAACAGGTCTGATAGCCAGAAATGCCAAACAGCAGGGCATCCCGTTCTGATGGACGTCAAGTGGGTGTGAAAATTCGATGATTTGTTTTCAAAGATAAGTCATGGGTGAGTTATCTAGGCTCGGACATGTCACAAGCACAGGCAATAAATGCAGGTAGCAAAAATAAATAAAAACGGAGAATTACAAGCAAGGATTGTTTCATCTGATAAATTTCTGCTGAATAATTTGGAAATCTGTCATTGGTGGACACACTGGTAGTTTGAAAAAGACTTTTCACTGCAATACAAAACTGCAAAAACGATCAATGCTGTATGCCGCACTGCCAAAAGTGAATTTATTTTGAATGGATCAAGTGCGATATTGAGCAATGACATCGAGCAAACCGTGATGTCTAGATTCTAGTGAACGAGGCTCCTCGGTGAGGTAGTAGCACAGTGTTACTTTGATGTAATTACCTCTCAAGGTGTGTGAAATGACACTGCATTTTGGAGGAATCACTCCTCCTGCCTCTGGTGCTTGAAGGAAACTGGACACAACAGAGGACACTTCAAGCACCAGAGGAAGGAGAAGTGATTCCACTGAAACGTGGTGTCATTTCACACCCCTTGAGAGGTAATTACATCAAATGAACACTGTGTTACGACCTCATCTAGAAGCCTAGTTCACTAGACTTTAGACGTCATGGTACCGTCTCAAAGTTTGTAAGAGAACATTTTCTCAATTCTGATCGAGCTAACCTTTTCAAGAACAAGGCAGGTCGAAGCGAACATTTTCTCAATTCTGATCGAGCTAACCTTTTCAAGAATGAGGCATGTTGAAATGGGTCCAACACTCTCAGCTGGTGGTGACTTGCTTTGCTGGTTCAGCTGCTGTTGCTTGTTGGTGGATGATCCCAAAGGAAGGAGTAACTTGTTCAGCAGACTTTTCCTCCAAAGTTGGGCCTTACGCTTTCTGACCAGGTCAAGCAAACGCCTGGCAGCTGGCTTTCCCATTCCGATCTTTTCCAGGTCCTCAGCTTGGACGAAATCAAAATGTGACATTCTTGTGACCTGAAATAAAACCATGGAAGGCTGGAAGGTAGAGAAGCACACCACAGCAATGTAGAAGTGGCGCAGGAATTAATGCACCCACAGATGTGATCTTCCCAGCTGTTGCATCCAAAAACAAAACTTTTTTATTTTTATTCTTGTGCAGGCGGTAGAAATTAAAGTGTCAGATTTCAACAGAGCTTACTGGAGCTGTCAGATTTTGACCTCGGTTATAAAAGGGAGCTTTAATTTCTGCAGCTTAAAAATTTTGCCAAAATCTGATGATCGCAATTTTTTACATGCATAAGTAAATTAATTTCGCTGCCACTGTACAATAAAATACCTCGGGACATTCTAAAATGGAATAGGTTAATAATTGTGTTTGGGTACCTCTTGGACATGACATTGCAACTGATAATTTTTTTAAACACCAAAACAACAACACCGCATGAGGATCGTGTTTGTTTTCAACATCGAAACCACATTTCATTAAATCAACGCAACGGAAGCCAACCAAGGTGGACACCAAGTAGGTACCTATTGTGTCTATTTATAGTGTCTTACATAGATGTTGAATTTGTTCCGACAAAAAGTTGCCAGGTCTGTTGTTGTTCCATTTGTATGGCATAGAATATGATTGAAGATCAAACTCATGATGCCAATTTACGTCATTCAAAAAGCTTAGGACTTCAGTTCCACTGAGGTAAGTTGTACAAGGGGTGAGGTAAGTGCAAATTTTAGTGTTCACTCTTCAGTTTTCGTATTTAACTTTAAGTCCAATGTCAATCTTAACCGCTTTATTACCAGCACGTCCGTACGTCATTTTCACCCACGTTTACATTTCAGACGTACGTCCGCTCATCTAAACGTAATAATTGCTTCTCTTCACAGAGGCCGCACGCCCTGGAATGGGCCGAAAATCACAAAAGTATTCTGGTATTGGTTGTTGGTTGAAATAGGAGCTCATTTCGGAGAATAGTTTCAGAGATGGGGGTCCCATACCAGCTAGCACGTCCTCCACGGGTTTTGCCACCTGAATTGCATTGTGCTCTTTTGACACTCAAAAACCTGAAATTGAAAGGCCATTATCCCGGCTCAAACTCACAATAGTATGTAACATGTAGACGTGGGTGCGTATGTCGATGTTTGGACGTCAATCTGAAAAGGCAAACGAAATGTTCACTCCAAAAAATCTGGTAAAGAAGCAGTTAAGTGTGAGTTCTTCACTCAAAGTGGTTTAGGTATTGGCAGACCCAAAGACTGAACAGTACAAACACCGTGATCACTGGGGATCCTAAATGACAGGAAGACCTATGCCAGACTGCATTATTGGCGCAGGCATTCCTATAGGGGTGGGGTTGAGGGGGATTACACAGCCTCTGGACGAAATCCAGAGGACACCCTGGCTGTAAAGGCCACAGGTCCCCTCCCCTGGCTTCAAAGACCTGGCCAAGAAGTCCTCTAGGTAAACGACAGAATAACTTATTCTGTATTATGTTGTTTTATGGGTAATGGCCATAGAGTAGGTACCTACCTATGGGGCGCTGCTGTCCAGACTGTGATTTTCAATAACCTGCAGCTTCTCTAAAAATTGCTTTGGAGAAATCTCGAGAGTGGGGAAGGCCCAGCCCCAAACCTCCTGCCTGGGGTCTACCCCTGGAGCCCCACTGGGAGGATGGCTTCCCCTCAGCCCCCTGCACTATGGGGCTATTCTATAAAATTTCAATTCTGAAATTGCAGTCCCAAAATTGTTGTGAACTGCACCGCTCCCCTGCAAAATACCGACAGATTACCCCCATCCGCAAACTCTTCCCTTCAGGAATGTCCGATATTGGCCAACCGTAGGTACCTACCTATCATGAGCC
>JASGXE010003968.1:0-25171 GCA_030068105.1 Sinentomon sp. SZTP_YWyxl | reverse complement strand
AAAGTGGTTCACTCTTCTGTCCACTTCGCATTGCTATTTTGTCTGTCTGTCCTGAGTAGGAACCTCAGCTGCGTGGATAGAGAAGAACAGATCGACTGACTGACTTACTGACTAATAGAAGTAGCTACCTACTTGACCTATTCTGTGAGGATTTTTTACGACTAGATACCTATACTTGAGCACAAGAGATTAGAAGCAGAGGCATCAAAATGAAAAAGTCTTGTCAAAAAGTATGTTTTGCTCTCAGTGGAGCAAGTTTTCTCCTCTTTTTCTTCTGCGGTTGTTGCTTTGGTTTTGCTGTCGAACGTGTCGACTCTACCCTGCGAAACGGAGGGTAGTATCGCAGGGTGGACAAAAGAAGAAGACGAGGATGGAAATGCAGTAACCGGTGGACGTCGAGGGATTCGTATCGAATGCAAGAGTTCAGTGCCTATTGGAGATTATGGCGACGAAAGTCCAAAACGCCTTGCTGTGTGCTATGCTAATTTTTGTCGACAGCCTCGATTCGATTTGAGAGCCTACAGAAAGATAAAGGTCACTTCGTCTGGCGAAGGTGGATTGGAGGGCGAAGGGCAACAGCAAAACTATTATTTTGAGCCAACACTGAAAGGCGTCAGTCTTTCACTTTCGGAGTTCAGACGATTGCTCGAACTTCAGTCTTGGGTCGAGGAGAAGTTGCTGTTGTTTGGGAATGTTTCATCATCTTCAACCGTAAGAGCTGAAGAACCCAACAGCAGTAGTAGTCCGACGAAGGCGGCCGAAAGTTTTGCCTGGAGTCCTTTTCAACAACAACATCAACAGCAACAAAGCCGGCATAATTGTTCGGAATCGAAATCGATTGGGGGCAGTGAACGGATCACTGTCTGTCTTCCGGCTACAGGAACGGGGAGTGTTCGCCCGATCGTGGATATTCGAACTTTTCTGCCGCCAGCATCTTCAGAATTATCATCTGCCAGAGGTAGTGGTGGTGGAGACGAGGACCTTGAGCCTCGGCCTTCCATCGTTGGTATAAATTTGCATTGGGGTGAATTTGCTGCCCTTGTTTGCTTCGCTCGCACCAATTTGTCAGTAGCCGATTCTGCAGATTTTGGAAATACACAGAATGAAGAGAATGACGAGACCAACTGCCGAGGATCAAGGGAGAACGAGGTTATTCTCCGATTTATACTTCAAGCATTCGGATTCAGCGAGCTATGGTGGACTTTTGCGACTTCTCAATCGTTTGAATGAGAAACTGAAACGAGGTGCTCGTGGTGGAGGAGACGGAGGGATCAGACGGGGTGTCGTTCAGAACTGGTTGGATCAGCAGGATGCCTACACTCTGCATAGACCGGTTCGATTCAAATTTCCCCGAAATAAAGTGCTTTCACGCGGGATTGACGATCAATGGCAGATCGATTTGACAGATATGCAAAACATTTCGAAATACAATTCCGGTTTTAAGTACTTGCTGATGGTCATTGATGTTTTTTCTCGCTACGGCTGGACTGAACCTTTGAAGAGTAAACTGCCGGCGGAAGTTATTGACGCTTTTCAGAGAATTCTATTGCGTGCTAAACCTCGTAAACCACGCAAGGTTGCCAGCGATCTTGGCGGAGAATTCATCAACAACAAATTCCAGGATTTCCTTCTTCGGCAGGGGATATTCTATTTTCCGATTGTGAGCGAGAAAAAAGCTGCCCTGGTTGAGCGCCTCAACAGAACTATCAAGGACAGGCTTTGGCGTTATTTTTCTTACGCAAATACATTTCGCTATCTGGATGTTATACAGGACTTCATGATTTCGTACAATGCAAGTAAACACAGCAGTCTTCTTGGCGGCCGTCTGGCACCGAAGCAGGTTAATGCGACGAATCAGAAACGTGTGTGGGATGCTCAGTACAAGGATGAGCTGAACGAAACAAAGAATAGAGAGAAGTATCCCGTGTTATTCAAATTGGGCGACACAGTTCGTATCAGTAACGTTCGTTCAGGTAGTACTCTCTTCGCTAAGAGTTACTGGGGACGTTGGTCGGAAGAGATTTTTACAGTTTCGGAAATTTTGGATCGGGGACGACGAATTCCAGTTTACAAGCTGAAAGATTCTTCAGGGCTGACTATAAAAGGCAGCTTTTACGCTGCGGAGCTGCAGAAAGTTCCGGTAGTACAAGATAGGCTCTATCAAGTGGAGAAAGTGCTCGGCAGGAAAACGGTACGTGGACGAAGATTTGTCCTGGTTTCCTGGAGGGGATATCCGTCGTCTGCTAACAGTTGGATTCCGGAATCAGATTTGCAGGATATTCGTCCTCGATTGAAGGAGAAGGTTAAAAGCAGGAGGAAGTGAACAATGAGCATTGAGGATTTTTACGTGGTTCTGCCCAGTACGGCTAGCGTAGATATTTTTCCAACCAATACGCAGGCACAGTATGTCACCAAGTTGGCGAAACCTATTTCGCTTTCTGGCAGCGATCAGTGGGAAGTAGCGCTGGTGGAGATTCATCTTCCACGCAGTTGGGATAATGTTACGCAGGAAAATTGCGAGTTTCATCTTCAATTGCCAGACGTCAAGAAAGTTGTCAAGGAAGACGCAGTAATTGTTCGTGGCGCACCAATAACTATCGCCTACGATATTGTTGGACGGCGGGAAACGCGGGAGATTGCCGAGATTATGGATTCTGCAATTCCGGAAACCTACAAGAAAGACCTCTCGATCAGTTATGACCTCAAAACGCAGATATTTGCGTTCAATTTGAAAACTAGATCCAGGATAACTTTTGCGCAAGACCCGGAATCTTTTCGTTTCTGGGAGTGGCTGCTGGCTTCTGAAAGTAAAGCCAAGCGGGGGTTCACCAAAACTCAGAAGATACGTAGGGAACCGAACTGGGCTACCACATTCACCTCGAAAGAATTCTACTTGGAACCATTTTTCTACACCGATCTCGACGATAAGGTCAGCGAGGAATCAAAACCTGTCATTATGCGATTCAAGATACCATATGGCAATTATGCCAATGTCCAGTCTATTCTTGATGCTATAGCAGACGAGATTCCCGAAGAACACAGGCTCAATTTTGCAATGAAAGAGAAGCCAGCCAACTATGTACATTTTGCGGTGGTTGGTCGACCTGATCAGGGCTATGGGTTTCGTTGGCCGAATCATACCAGCGGAAAAGGCCTGGGAGCTATGCTGGGGTTCGATTCTGCAAATTGGTCATTTCAGCTGCAGTCCCAGTATAGTAAGTATCCCGTGGCTTTGGATAAGGGCATTCACGGCTTGTATGTCTATACTGATCTAATTTTGCCCCAAGTTGTGGGCAATCATATGGCACCGTTGCTTCGTGTAGTTTCACCAGCTCGCTCCCACCACGACGAAGATGTTATTTCCTATCAATTCCAACGACCGTACTATCTACCCTTGGCGCGAAATTCGTTCGAGACGATAGCTATAAATATAAGGTCCGATTCTGGGAGCCTCGTGTCATTCAAGTCCGGAAAGACGTTATGCAAACTGCATTTCAGGCGCAGTCGGAGAGGATATCTTCATTCAGTATAATTTCTACTAGCTAGCAGCAGGATTTGAGAGAGAAATCATGCGAATCACTTATGCAGCTCTTCACCAGCCCAACGGGAGCTCTATAGGAACTATTATGCTCGCCAGGTTGGTCGTGGAGGTGGAATAGAAGGGATTCCATTCTATTCGGGACCGGTCTACCAACGCGGTGCAGGTTTAGGAAGCATATTTTCAGCAATTGCTCGCGGATTGAGTCGACTTCCATCCTGGTTTAAGAGCGGAGCAAAGCTGGTCGGTAAACACGCCCTTTCTACAGGGACCAGGATAGCGCGAGATGCAGCGCAGGTGCCAGCCGAACAGCAGAACAGTGAAGAAACGAGGCAGAATTTTCGCACTCAGGTGAAGAGGAGATTGCGCGAAGGAGCGGGTGATTTCCTCGAGGATATTGGTGCTGGTTTGAAGAAGAAACAACGCGGAGCAGGCCGCGTCAGAAGATTTCAAACGAAAAGGAGGGGAAGAAAGGCGAAGGGGGGAGGTCAACGTCGTCGACGAGGAGGCGTCCTTATAAATAAAAGCAGGAAGTAAGGCCGGCTGTTCAGTTGCAGTAAGGAAAAAGAAAGGAAGCAGTAAATCAGGCCGACCACGGCGGAGGCTACGAACGCGAATTGTTCCTGCCAGGAGGAGTGATATTTTTTCGAACACTCTCTAAACAGTAGTTTATACATAAAACATACAAAACAATCTCGAAGAGGACAGTGGAATAGACACCACACACAGCAAAGAAGAGAGAATGTCAACCTACGTTCACCACCATTCGGGCGACTGCGCCACGAGCGAGCTGGATCTTTTTTCCGTTTCCCCCACATTTACCCAGATCGAGAAGAGGACCACCGTTTCTTACCAGCCGATAGCTTCCATCCAGGATAGTTCCACGCTGGAATTTTACGTCAATGGGGGCGGAGAAGAGTACATAGATTTGGCCAACACTACCATTGACTTGCAAGTTCGCATCGTTGACACCAGCGATGGAAAAGTGACCGATCCTGGAAAGGAGGCCAAGGTAGCTCCGGTGAACAATTTTCTGCACAGTCTCTTTTCGCAAGTGGACATATTTCTCGGCGACACTCTCATCTCGTCGAGTAACGATTTGTACGCTATCCGTAGTTATTTGGAAATTTTGCTGAATTTCGGCCGAGATGCAAAACGTTCCCAGCTGGCCTCTTCTCTGTGGTACAAGGACACAGCTGGACACATGGATAGTATTCTATCCTACGAAGCGCAGGAAGCCGGCAAAGGTGTTATTTCACCTGGGGATAATAAAGGCTTCAATGCACGTCTCGAATTCGTAAAAAGATACAAGCTGATCGATTTGAGCGGGCCGATATTTGCCGATATCTTTCACCAACCGAAACTTCTGCTCAGCAATGTGGATCTGAAGATTCGTTTCATTCGTGCACGTGACGCTTTCTGCCTGATGTACAACCCAGGCAGCGGTGCCGGTGGCAGCAGCGGCAGCAGCTCTGATTTGGACGCATCTGCAGGGAAATACAAGATCCAGATTGTGGATGCCACTCTTCAGATACAGAAGATTAAATTGCAGCCGTCGGTTCTCCTAGCTCACGAAGCTCTACTTTCTTCAAAAGCGGCAGCTACAGTGCGTTATCCGCTGAACAGAGTTGTAATGAAATCGTTCAGCATCCCTGCTCACCAGACAAGTTGTAATCGAGACGCACTGGTGTTGGGCCAACTTCCCACACGCATAGTAATTGGTCTTGTGGATTCGGAGGCGTTGGCTGGTGCTCCCAAACTAAATCCATTCAATTTTCGTCATTTCGACCTGAATTATCTTCACCTGCATGCTGGTAGTCAATCATTTCCATCAAAACCTCTCACACCAGATTATGCTAACAATAACTATCTGCAAGCCTACTTGAGTTTGTTCCAAGGGTTGGATACCTGGCGCCAAGATACTGGCAACGAAATAACAAGACTAGATTACCCGCATGGCTTCTGTTTATATATTGTGAAGTTGTCACCCAACGAGCATTTGGGAGGTGTGGATTCTCGCGGAAGCTTCAGCCTTTTACAGCAAGGTAATTTGCGGCTAGAAATGAAATTTGCGAGACCACTCCCTAAAACAGTTACCTGCATCATGCACATGAGTTTCGATACGATTTTAGAGATAGACAAGCATAGAAATATCATTTACGACGCTCCTTCGGGATAATAATATGCCGCAAAAATAACCTGCAAAACATCATGGAAACTGATCAGCTGGAATTTCTGCTGGCACGTATTGATGACCAGCTATCGTTATCCTCTCCTGCTGTGGGTGCTAGCAAAAGGAGCAGAAGAACGAAAAAGCGAATGTTAGGAGTGTATGCGTCAGATCAGCTGCCGTCGAAATTTCCAGCCGGAACGGCTTTCATCGTGAACAGCCGACCTGCTAGCGAGGAAGGCGAGCATTGGCTTGCTTTCTTTAGGCCCAGGAGAAGAACTCATAACAGGAGTAGTTGCCAGCCAGGTACAACAATCATCGAAGTGTTCGATTCGTACGGTGATTTCTGCTCGGAAATTTCCTACCCCGATCTTCGAAGCGAAATCAGACGACGACATTATTCGGTCGCTGCTGACTCCCACCTATCAATCAAGACCAACGTGGGACAACTGCAACATCCAGCAACGGAAAGTTGTGGACTTCATTGCGTTGTTTTTCTCTATTTACGATGTGTTTTAAAATGGACAATGCCATTAATTGTGGAAACTTTTTATACGGATAATTTTCAGCTGAACGAATGTCTCAGTTTATCTGTGATTCTGGAAGATATTTGTTTATTCTAGACCTTTCTAGCCTAAACTCTTAATAAAAGGGAGGTAGCTTTTTTAGCTTTTCTGATATTGATCGTTTATTCTCATCAGCGCCCAATACATAGACCTATCTTTTTTTTTTTTTTAAAAAAAAGGTGTCTGGATATAAATAGAGGAAGCTGTTTTTGTTTTCTTTTCACATGCTTTATGTTGCTAGTGTCGTGTTCTTTTTTTTCACGTCATGGCTACTCAAGCTGATTGCAGCAGTCGAGGAGTGTACTGTCCAAACGCTGGGGGGCTGTTGCCTGCCGCTTCGCATTCACCACCACCTGTCATCAGGCCGCCGTTCAGATTTTTGCATCCCTTTACTTGTCTAGTAAGTGGGAGCACGCAGTGCGGCAAATCGGATTGGATATTCAGACTTCTGCTAGATGTCGACCAGCTGATTCATCCACCCCCAGAAAGGATCATTTATGCCTACGGATCCAACCAGAAACCCTCTCTTGAAAGTTTGGGAGAGGGAAGAATTTGCGAATTAGTGAGTGGACTTCCCCTTGACGTACAGTTCAATCCGAGTAAATGTTCGCTATTGATTATGGACGATTGCATAAGTTTTGTGTATAGCTCAAAAAGTAATGCAAAATTCGTGGAAGATATATTTTGTAAAGGTTGTCACCATGACAATTTGTCTTGCGTCTTTTCGATCCAGCAGCTGTTCAACAGGCACCCGATATATAGGACAATTTCCTTGAACAGCAATTATCTGGTTCATTTTAAATCCCCGCGCGACATGTCTCAAATAGCCTATCTTTCGAGGCAGATGTATCCAACCGGAAAGGGGAAGCCTCAGCTTCTGGAATTGGCATACAGAGATGCCTGCGCCAGGCCGCATGGCTATCTCCTTCTTGATCTGAAACAGGAGACCGAAGAAGAGTTTAGGGTGTTAAGCAATGTTCTTCCAACTGATCCAACACCATGCATAGTGTACCAGTTTCAGTCCCGAGAGACAGATAGGGGTGTAGCTAGCAGCTGCTCAGCTATATAAATAGCGCCGCGTAATTATTGCCTTTTGCTAGTGAAACGAAACGAAACGAAGCGAACACGAGGAGAGACCATTATGGAAAGTGGAAGAAGAGGAAATCGTAGAAAGGGAAGACGAACAACATACGGAAAAAGTGGACGTCAGAAAAGAAAGGTGCAAGTGGGAAAGAGACCGGCAAGGATCTTGCAACACACAGACTTTTTGCGCCAACTTTCCGCACGTGGCTATTCGCCTGCAGCTCGAAAGATCAAGCGCCGGCAAGAGTTGATAAAGAAAGCCAAGCCAGAGCAGTTGCGTACAGTGTGTGAGATATCTGCTAATGTTTTGCGAGGAATAATTCCGTTATCAAATTGCCAAAAGAAAAAACTGGCACGTTTTAGACACGTTCTGCGCACGTTAGCCAACAAACGTTTTGCGCTGCAGAGAAAGAAAACTCTCCTAGTTAAACAGAGAGGGGGTCTCCCCATTATTCCACTCTTGCTCTCGGCAGTAGCACCGCTGATCGGCTCCCTATTTGCGAAGTAGAAAACAAAAATAAAAAATAAAAAAATCTGTTGCTAGAAAGATGCTGAAACGCATGATGCTTGTTCCCGCTTCCGCCGCAGCGGTGGCTTCCACGCTGCCAACGGATCAGCGGCCACCCCAGCTTTCTTTTCCATCGGCAGTTGGCCAGAAACATCTGTTTAGTACTCCCCCCAGTTTCCCATTTCCTGGCCACTCAATCATCGGAGAAAAGCGTTCTCAACTGGATCAAGAGATGTTGGAAATCCTGAAAACACCAGATCTGGACGAGTACAGCAAGGTCAAACTCTATCTGAACGCTCTGCTGAAAAACCTGCAGTTGAAAGCGCAGATGGAAAGACAGAAGCAGGAGCATCAACAAACATCGGCCGCCAAATCGTTTTTCGAGGCGCCAATTCCAGTTTGCATCGTTGATCAGGAACGAGGATCGCTACCTTTGCAGCATAGAAAATTAGGTCGCAGTGCGATGCACCTAACAGAGATAAAACCATCAGCTCAGTTTACTGCTGGCAATTCTCTAAAAAGCCCGATGGATGCGTCATCGCAGACTAGTTTGGTCGCAGAAAACAATAATAGCCAATTAGCTAATGCTGCTGCTGTCAAAATATTGTCAGCACCGAAAGCATCAGCGGCCGCATTACAGGCGGGCTTTTCGGAACCCTTTGCCAGTGGAAAGGTATTGACCTATTTGAAACCTGCAGATCGACCGAGAGCGCACGTCATCCTTCAAAGCATTGAAAATCGACAATCCGAAGAGGGAGCAGTCGGACCACCCCGCTTAGATTGGGATAGAAAGACAGCCGAAATTCTCATCGATGGAAAGCCTCATCGCCATTCGAATCTCGTCGATATTCTGGCACACTTATTGAGCAGAGGAGAAGCAGCAGCAGACCATCAACAAACTCCGGTTCCGATTGGCTACGAGCAATTCGCGAATTCATTGCAGCATCTCCCCCTTTCGCCTCTCAAGCAGCGAGACATGTTGAGAAAAAGCCAACGCAGCAGACTGCAGAAAGGTAGTGGTAACGGCAGAAGTCGAAAGAGAGGAGTCATTCCTGCAGCAGCAGCTGGCCTACATTTCTGGAGAAAGAAATGGCTAACGTTTTGAAGATGGCCAAATTAGCAGCTCGAGCTATTGTGGAGAGAAAGAAGAAGGACGAAGTGCTCGAAACAATACGTGGCGTCAGTGTTGTGGCCCTTTTGGATTTAAATGGGTTTCGCATCTCTTCAGCAAGAAAAGGATGATCGGCAAAAGTGGTGGTACCTAATTAAGAAGAGTAGTTCCGCGCTAGGTGAATTAGTATGCAGTTTTACCAAAGCTCACCAACTGTATTATGCGTATTTTTGTGAAAACAACAACAACAATGCCGAAGACGATACTTAGCTCCACGCGAGCGTGTCAGCTGAATCATCAACCCAACCCAACCTAACCTAACCTAACCTAACCTAACCACTGAAGTTATTCACATATCAAACATTTATAAGAGGATATTTTATAAATCGCTTCGCCTAAAACGTTTATTGCAATTATTCTTTTTGAAATAATATGATTTGCTTTTTCCACTCACCAGCATACTTCTCAGCACTGGGTAAAGACACAGCAGTTCGATAACAAGTCAAGAGGCGAGTTGTCGATTTCTGCAAATAAACAATAAAGAATTCTTTGAAAATGTATTCATGAATTTGTTTTTCAATTGCTTCAATTTACAATGGAATATTCCATGAATTTTGCTTTTTTAATCTAGAAGTACAGTTTTTGAATAATTTAAACGTTTTTCCTCTTTCAATGCTTAGGTACCTAATTCGAGTTCTTTTCCTTTTTTCACAATGTGAGTTATTCTCATTGAAAAAAAAAAAACAGGCACGAAAATGGATTTCCAATTAAAGCGGCCATATGTTATACTTACTTGCTTTTCGTTTTTTCTAGCATGCCTCGCACATTGTTTCTTTTACTTGCGTGGCACATGTGCATCGCTGTTTGGCATATCTTGTAAGCGTGAATCGGGAAAATGCAGCCATTGTTTTGCATATTTTGTTTCTGAAAATTGAGCTATTTTTTACCACTGCTTGATGATGTCATTTAGGATTGAGAAGGCTTCCAGAAGAGGATTTAGAGAGGCTCTATTTAAAAGAAAATCTGCAAAACAACATTTCAGCCAAATACTATAGGTACCTACTTAGGCAATGGGACAATACAAAATATGAAATGGTGCCTCTCAACTCATGGCATCATCAAGAATTTGGTCAGGTGTTAAAAGGTCACTTTTAGCTTTGTTCAATAATCTTTTGATTTTACAAATATAGCTACCTATAGGTATAGGTAACTCTCAAGTTCTCTTTATTTTTTGTTGTGTTTGAAAGCATAAAGGGGTCCCAGAAACCCAAATGTGAAAGTTTATTATGACCTCATTCAAGTGCATCTGTGTAAAATCTGTTCGGCAATGGTTAGTTATCCTGTATAAGGTACCCATACATTACTAACGTCTAAATATAGGTATAAAATATTCTCTATGTTTTATTTATTTACCTTAATGGATAATCGTACAATTGTTATTGATGGTGGCATTGGCATCTTGCCGAAATTTAAATATCCTACTTGCTTTCCAAGATCTATTCGGATTCACACTTAATAACATATCCTCATATAAGAAAGACATGACTTCCGGATATCGCTCGACCACATCAGGCCCCAATGTGATCATGTTGTCTTCACAGGGTACAGGCAACATCACTTTAACGCCAAGGTCCACGAATACACCATGCTTAAAAGTAACTGTTATTCTTTTTATAGCATCCTCTCTATCTTTATCACCAAACATATATTCCACTTCCTCCCAAAACATTCCTGAAATGCTCGAACACTCGCCAAACAAATCCACTTTCAATGCCCCACGGGCTCCATGCACAGACACACGATGATGCATGTCTAAAACGGTGTGAAAAATAAACTTCTGGTTAATCACATACACTCCTAGACATGCTGACTGCATTAAGAGGTAAGCACACAAACTTCGCTCTATTCAAATATCCAGTAGCTACTTTACCATTTCGATAGAGTAGCACAACAAAACTTGCACATGAGCATAGCCGTTTTCGAACAGCAGGTAGCTACCTCACGATTTCGGTGGAGCGAACTTTATGGTGCCATGTAAAATGCTGATAAAAAAAGAAACAATTGAAAACGCGTAACTTTGTCTAGGTATAACTTTGTCTAGTTGTTTCTGAGAATCCGATTCCGCTGGTGTGCAGCCCGTTTACATACTGATCGTTTCCCTGCACAAACCATTTGATTTTCATGCCACTCACGCTATCACAATCTATCTGTGCCCTACGTAGAAAATAATCATTTTTGCTTATTATTCCCTGCTCAAATTACTATAATGTTCCTTCTACATACATATTCAAAAGTATTGTTGTCATCCAACAAAAAAAAATTCTGATAAAAAGAAAACACCAACTCCAAGAAAGCGCAGGTGGTTACAGTTCCGATTTTAACTACCTACCTTTTTGTCTCAAAAGACCAACAACAAGCAATTATTGGTTAACAACAAATGGTAAAGTAAAAAAGATGTTTAAAGGTCATGTATTTGATAAACTTTGATTTGGAAAGAGTGCCTTCATATTCTGTGCAGTGTCAATTCCAAATGGAAAATAGGCCATCTCAATATATAAAATTACTTTGCTCTTAAAACTGCTCATTCCTACCATTATTAAACTATATAAGATAATCTAACAATTTTTTGTTCTGTTGTCTGATAATTTGTGCAACAACCCGTACACATCTCTATAGACGGCTTCGCAAAAAGTTGTCATATCTTCTGGCAATCATCAGTTTTTAAAAAAAAAACGCTGTGAAAATATCAGAGGTTTCACTACCACGATCTCCAGCAATACAAAGAAAGAAGGTCATAAATCCCACGTTTCCTGCAATATCTTCAGACAATCATCAGTTAAAAAACAAAGGCGGTGTGAATATTTATTTGCTGCTTCACGATTACGATCTCCAGCAAGACAAAAACCAAAACAAGGCCAAAATATTTCGCAATTCCTCGATTATGCCTCTCACCTTTACCATTCTTCAAAAGGCGCAAATCAAGCAAATTAGAGTTGCGTATTCTCTGAGCGTATAATTTCGCAAAATAAAAAACCATTAAATTGATCATTATCTCGAGCATAATTACGCACTAACTTGAAACACGCCATTGTCTGTGCAGACAACTTCAAATAAAAGCAATCTTTAAATAGAAGTACAGAAACATGTTGGGAACAAGCAATAAGTGCTCGTAAGAAAATAATTGAGGTGCTGAGATCAAAAACCGCATAACTCCATGTTTTGGCACTTGTTGAGTTATTGGTTGGAGGCTGATCAGCATGGTGAGGCGCATTTTCTGAGATAAAAAAAGCACAAATTTTCCTTTCCGTTGGCAGTTTTTTGGGCAAAAAGGGCAGTTTTTGGGCAAAAAGTCACATTGAGATCATAAACAGCATAACTCCATAAAACTCAGATCACAAACTTTACATGATTCATCTTGTAATAGCATAACCCCACCGGTTCAGTTCTTTCCAAAATCAAATCCTCATATTGTAGATAAGACATAGCACTCGATTCACTGTTATGGAAAATATCAGATGCATCAGCACCAATGAGTAACGCCTGGTCCACGCGAACCTGCGGCTTGTTCACAATATAAATACCAGATCTTTCGGTAGTATTATCCGATAACAAAAATCAATGCATTTTTTAGAAAAAGAAAAAAAAGATTTGCTCTTCGTCAAAATGCATATCTTTATTGTTTTATGACTTTTTTGAAACGGAGTCAGATGTGGCGTGCATTCGTAGCATAAATATCCGTTGCGTCATCTGTCTATAACAAGGAAGTCTTGCATTTAGAAGAGGTCTATACTCCTCTTCTGAATGCCCGTCTTCCTTGTTTGTTTTGCGACACAAACAAAAGAATGAAAAATGGAGGCATAATATAATTATTATGTTATGTTCCAAAATACCACTCAATCGTTCGGGCGACTACCTTGATGGCCTTGGCTTGCACACAGTTCGCAAACATGCCTCCACCTTCTGCCTTTTGATCGCAAAACAAGGAAATCGTGCATTTAGAAAGAAGACACAGACACCTTTCGAAATGCACAACTTCCTTGACAAAGATATCAGAGTAGAAAGACCTGCTATTTATGCTACGAACAAGCAAGATCCACGCGCGCGCGACCACGTACGTTCCACTGCTGCGGTACTGGTGGCACACGTCTTGCCACCCCCTTCCGCGAAAGTCACACAAAACAAGATAGTCATATGTTTAGAAGAAGACAGATCTACACCTTTCTAAATGCATAACTTCCTTGACAAAAATATCAGAGTAGAAAGACCTGCTATTTATGCTACGAACAAGCAAGATCCACGCGCGCGCGACCACGTACGTTCCGCTGCTGCAGTAATGGTGGCACACGTCTTGCCACCCCCTTCCGCGAAAATCACACAAAACAAGATAGTCATGTCTTCAGAAGAAGAGCAGAGATACCTTTCTAAATACATAACTATCTCGTCATAGATTAAACACTAGAAAGACCTACTATTTATGCTGCGAACAAGCAAGATCCACGCGCGCGCGACCACGTACGTTCCACTGCTGAAGTAATGGTGGCACACGTCTTGCCACCCCCTTCCGCGAAATTCCACAAAACAAGATAGTCATTGTGTTTAGAAGAAGAGCAGACACGCAAAACAAGGAAATCGTACATTTAGAAAGAAGACAGATCTACACCTTTCGAAATGCACTAGCGTTTTCAAATTTGCTTACCACCTTAGGTCTTGAAACTCTTTCTGAACGGCGTAAGTCTAGGCGGCTATCACTTTTCTCAGATATCCTATCTGGACGGTCATCGATTAAGCTCCCAGAAACGTTTTTGAGGATTGAAATTGCGCGAAGAACCCACTTTAATATTCAGGTAAGAGGGCCTATCATCCGATTTAACCCATATTTTCACTCCTTTTTTCCCCGAACCGCACGGGACTGGAATGGCCTAGACCATCATTTTGAAAGATAGACCTATCATCCCTATCATCGGACAGATGCTACCTTGTGAACACCGGGACCTCTATTAACTTGATTTTAGCACTTCACAATCGTTCATTACTTGCTTCCGACATTTTACGTTGTTTTTGTTTTTTAACTGTTTCAACTGTGGATTTTATTGTATGACGTGTCTTTTATTTATTATTATTATTTTATTAAAGACAAATACTGCCGCAAATGAAATGGCGACAGGAAGGACAAACACAAGCTCAATGCAGGGTACACAAACGTCAATTGCGTGAGAAAAATTCAGAAAGAAAAAAACATCATCAAATGCAACAAACTGACCAATTATTATACGAAACGAAAGGTCATGGGTGGGTTGTGACGCCTAGGGACTTGCGTGCGCGGCAAATGTACGATGAACTGGAAGGAAGACCATTCCATTCTCTGATAGTTTTCGGAAAATAGGAATTGAAAGCCACATTAGTTTTAGAAATTGGAGCGGAAATACCATAACCATTATCAGTTCTGCGTTGGTTGGGCTTGATGGAATAACAGCTCGGCAAACTAAAATTCGTGGAGTGAGTGATAATGTCGCAGAATAGGTTTAATCTATGCACCCTCCGCCTGCTTGACAGCGGATCAAGATTTAGTTGTTGTAAAAGTTTGGTTACGCTAACGTCACGGGAAAAGCGACCTGTTATAATACGAGCCGCTCTACGCTGTACCATCTGAAGTTTGGAGATCAGCTCCTGACTCGAAGGATCCCAAACAGCCCCAGCATATTCAACGATTGGTAGGACAAGGGACAAATAAGCTTTTAACTTAGCCTCTTGGGAAGAGTAACGCATGCTTCTCCCAACAAAAGAGAGAGTGCGATTCGCTTTCATACAGGTGAAGTTAATGTGATATTTCCATGTTAGGTCATGAGATATAAACACACCAAGATATTTGAAAATCTTGACATTTTCGATGGCCTGGTCTTTGTTCGACTAGATGCCAATAATAATAATAATAATAATAATGCACAACTTCCTTGACAAAGATATGACAGTAGACCTGCTATTTATGCTACGAACACTCAAGATCCGCGCGCACCATCACGTACGTTCTGCTACTGTGGTAATGGTGGCACACGTCTTACCGTGAAAGTCACACAAAACAAGATAGTCATGTGTTTAGAAGAAGACAGATCTACACCTTTCCAAATACATAACTATCTCGTCATAGATAATACAGTAGAAAGACCCGCTATTTATGCTGCAACGACGACACGACGCCGGCCCAGGCTGCTGCCCACCGCTGCCTGCCTGCCTGCCTGCCTGCCTGCCTGCCTGCCTGCCTGCCTGCCTGCCTGCCAGCCAGCTAGCTAGCTGCCGGTGGTGGTGGTGGCACGCTCGGACACCCACCTACCCACACACCTGCTTACCCCGGCCCACAAAAATGTACACACAAAACCGAGAATGCATTTTTTAATTTGCTTTGGCGTGTTTTTTTAGATCCGAAAAACCAGTTACCTAAAAACACACCTTCACGCTTAAAAATAAGCACACGATTGGAATCCAACAGACAAGTGGGTAGATTTGGTCGGTGTGATTTTTTGACGCCCGCAGTGGATCCCGCGCTTTGAGTTTAAATTCAGGAGTTTCAATAACTGAATTCGCTCACTCCTGCAGGCGAAATTAGACACCCGTGATACTCAAAATAGTTACTAACGTGTCACATAATAGGTAGCATTTGCGTCTTAAAACAAGCACCATTTATACAGGGTGGCCTAAATAAAAAGGCTAGCAGCAATTTCCTGCGGGTAAACGCCATAAAATTCCTTTACGATCTGAAAACCTGACATTACGACAGGGTGATTCAACAAGCTGATGATCTCTGGTGAGAGCTTGGTCGAGATCTCTGCAAAAAATTTCACTGCAGAATTGTCGGTAGTAGTTCGGAATACCTGCCGACTGCCGCCTCATAATTTCGACGTGCCGCCTCGGAGGCACTTACCGCAGCGACCTCATGATCATAAGAGGCGGCGGGGGCGGCGGGCTTCAGCTAAAAGTGGGAGAGTTTTTTTGGGTAGGGACCCAATTTACAGGAACCTAAAAAATCCGGCAGAGCACCGTACAGGGTGTTCCGATTATTGCATTGTGCATTAGGTTAGTCAGGTTAGGTTAGGATAGGTTAGGTAAGGAAAGGTTAGGTTGGGTTAGAAGGATAGGTCAGATTAGGTTAGGATAGGTTAGGTTGTTATGTTAGGTTATGTTAGAGAGCAGGTCAAATCAGACATAAGAAGGAATATTTTACAATCAAATCTTCCGTAACCTAACCTAACCTAACCCACAATGCATTAGGAACACCCTGAACGTTGCCTTAGGCGGATTGTTTGGGTTCCCTGTAAATTGCGTGTCCACCCCATAAAATTCGTTTTCCACTTGCAGCAGAAACCCGCCGCCCCCGCCGCCTCGTATCTTATGATCATGTTTAGGAGGCGGCGGTAAATGTCTCCAAGGCGGCGGGCAGAAATTATGAGGTGGCGGAGGCGGCGAGTGCGGCGGACGCGGCGGTCGGCAGGTATTCCAAACTACCACCGAATTTGTAACCTCAACAATGGACAAACGTCTGCAGTGAGGACCTCGCTTGCTCGATTTTTGCAAAACCATGAAGGAGGTATCGCAGACGACCTCAAAAATTTTAACAAATTGTTTAAGAAAATAAAAAAGATTGATCAAATCCATGAAATTGCGGCAAATACCCATTGCAAAAGTTATGCAAAGCAGAGTGCCAAAAATGGCCGCCTTTCAAATTGCGTGTTTGGCAAAGTTCCCCCTTTATGACGGGTGCCCACTCCAGAAATTTTTTTAACATCATTCGTCTCAGAATTCCATAATTCATGAAGCTGCAGACCATTCCACCAACTGCGAATCCCAGGATCCTTCATTGAGCATCCCTTATTCGAACGTGCAGCTTTGACCACTGAAGTGACCAGCAAAATTACACACGAATATTGAATTACTTTCTGCGCTAATCTCACAAGCTATTTTGCCGTTTCTACATAACTGACTGTAATATCAATACACAGTGGCACATTTCAATTTGGAACAACCAATCAGATTTCCAAATGACATTTCTATGCAAGAAAATCTCTAAGAAAATAAAATGTGCAAGCGATCGGCCTGAATAAGATATTTTAAAACAGGTAAAAACACGTGTCAACAGATAAAGCGAATGAAAGTTCGGACAAATTTAGAAACATTCAATATTCAACAACATCGCAAAATGTTTATTTGCCATTATGAGCTGGCATCCATGCGGCCGGTGGCTCGGCATGAACCTTGTTGCACAACTTCGGCTCTCAAAGAGAACAATGCTCCATAATCGTAACCCAACTTCATAATTGTAACCCAAAAAGTGAACGTTTCAAAAATGAGAAATGCAACAGAAATGAAATAAAATCAGGTATACAATGGCAAAAACATGAAAAATAAAATCACCGATTATGGCAAATTCAGCGCATTCCCAGCATGGGATCCTTGGCGGGAATGTCAGATTTCTGCCCTTGAAAAAGTTCAGCGCAGGGCAGCTCTCTTTGTGATTGGCGATTACAGGCGCTGTAGCAGTGTCACCACCATGTTGGTCTCACTGGGCTGGGAATCGCTACAATCGAGAAGGCGCGTTGTAAGACTGACATGCCTGTTTCTTATCCTTGCGAATGCTGGGGGCGGGGGCCTCTTTTCTCGGGTCCTTGGGGCTGCCGACATTCCACTCCCATAGAGATCACGACTATAAGTTTCGGTCTCAGACTTTTAAAAGAGACGTAGGAATGTACTCATTCTTGGGTAGAACTATCCCGGAATGGAACTCCCTCCCAGGGCGAGTTTTCGAACAACCACTGAGTATCCCTCTATTGCAGGGTAGGCTCCGTACCACTTGAAGTTGTCATCCCTATGGAATTGTCCCTTACGAAAAAAGTCATGGTTTTGCCATGGCAAAAACTTCATGGGAAAACCATGGCAAAGTCATAGGGTTTTGGCCCCATGGTTTTGCCATGACATTGTCATGGCATTTTATGCATGACTTTGTCATGGTCGTGCCATGGTTTCCCCATGACTTTGCCATGGCATCCCGGGGATTTTGCCATGATTTCATCATGGCTTTTCCATGCTTGGTGATGGTTAGCCATATCTTTACCATGCTTTTGCCATGGCATGGGCATGGTTTCCGCATGGTATTTCCATGCCGTTGCCTTGACTTCACCATATCTTTACCATGCTTTTGCCATGGCTTTACCATGATCCTGCCATGGTTTTACCTTGATTTACCCATGATCTTGCCATGGGTTTACCATGCTTTTACCCATGGCTTTTTTTACCCATGATCAGGCCATATATGTACGTACAGTGTTTCCCAAAAGTCACTTGACAACCCCAGAAAAGTGCATTGCAGTTGTGAAGCAACGCTAGAAGCTTGGAGTGATGTTTGTTCCAATTCGAATGTATATCACCTGCGTATCACCTTCAGCAGGCAGCCTGATCAATCTGAACCTTATTCTATTGAAGTAGCCCCACAAGAGAAGATTGAAAACAAGCAAATGGCAGGGGTTGTCAAGTGACTTTTGGGAAACCCTGTATATGGCTTTTGCCATGTTGAAAAGGAAAATTACATTTATGCACCATTCCATGGATAAACGAATCAACATTTAATGCGTGAGCTACGCATTCCGACTTTTTTGCAGAGGGACGGCTTTGTGAGACATCAAGGTGTTTTTTGTCCTGGCTAAAGCTTGATAATCCCTCTGTTCGAATGTTGATTCGTTTTTGATGATGGTTTTTTCCAAGGGATGGTGCTTAAATACAATTTTTTCTTTTCTTTGTTATTTCCCAACATAGGGATTATCTGTTTTTTTGTGGTTCACCTGGTCTCAGTAAATGCGGTCTCGCCTTTACCACCAACATCAGGCTCCCTCTCATGTGGCAACTGATGAAGTGTGAGGGGGACAGACAGAAACAAATCTGTGATTTCTGGAAAATTTGATGGAACCTCACCACTTGTTTTTGGCTTTCAACCTGTTCTTGCTATGGCTTTACTCATGATCTTGCCATGGCTTCATCATGTTTTTTTTTTCTTCAGCCTCTCCACAACTTCCATGGGCTTTAGAGAAGTGCCATGGATTGATTCTCTCCATGACTTTCTTTGGCTTCTCGAGAATTTTTTCAACTTTCACATCGGAAAAATAAAAAATCAAATTTGCTTATGAAGAGTGTTCAGGAGTCGGAGAATTATGAAGGAAATTGTCCTGCTTAGGCAGACAAAATATTTTTTAAGTGATTTGCAGAAATTTCTTCATTTTTTTATAATGAGAAGATTAGAATCAAATCAAACAATGAAATTCAGCACAGGGGACTGGTGCCTAACTTGGTCAGGTTCATTCACACAAGTCAGAGAAGCCAAACGTCATAAAAAAAAAACAAAATTCATGATTGCAAAAAATGAAACGAAAATAAAGTGGGAGCAACAAAAGACATAAATGCAACGAAGTAATGGTGATTAATTGGGATTGGGGGAGATAGAGGAATCCAATCTCGAATGGTTTTTGGGAATTTTTTACATGAGGTGGTGCAATGCAATGGTAATTTAACCCCTCCACTGAAGACGAGGCTTTCGAGAACTCTGCAGACAAATGCATACAGAATTTTAACCGAATCTGTGATGAGCTCAAGCAGCATGAGAAACAACAGAAGTTTTCAAACCAACTCTGGACAACAGCATGCTGCAGTGAGGTCATTGTATTTTCCGTGGTTTTATATTCGTTGCTGATTTTGCTCCAAATCCATTCCTTGCCATGTGGAGTTGGCAATGAAAATAGTATAATTCTATTCCTGCAACCTTACCTTAACCAAACCCATAATGCAGAAGTGAGGCCAAGTGCTAGATCACAAACTAAAACCTTGATTTTCAGAAGTTCAAGCCAATGGGAAGATTGATGTTTTATCAAAACAATCAGACTGCAACGAGAACTGCAGTACAGAAAAGGCTCGAATTCTCATTTACTCATTCGGTTTATTTCTCATTTACTCGGCTGCAGTGTGGACTCTGCAATGAAAAGTTTTTGCTCATGATATTTCTCATGTTGGCAGTATCCTGCAGCTTTCTGTAGTCTGATGTGGAAGGGGTGAAGGCAATCACCAACTCGTCTGAAGATATTTAATGCAATTTCTATCTGCGAGAGAGAAGTAGTTGAAATTATTGGACAAAATATCCCCCAGAAATTTCAATCAATGGCATGCTTTGTAGTCGCTGGTCATTTCTTGTAATCAATGAACTGCCTTGGATTCATCTTGGACTCAATTCGGAATGCTGCTGTGTCTGGAAATATGCTCAGTTCGGAGAGTAACTAACTTCTTTGACACATACTTGTTTTGGTGCGGCACGTTTCGGCTCTGATTAGAATGCAACAGATACTCGGACAATGAAACAAGCTTTTTTTGGAGAAAAGTGGAAAACTTTGGAACACTTATTAAAGAAACAAGCTTGCGTTCTTGCACGGTATTTTTCTCTTTCCACTGAGATGAAATTTGGGAAGGGCAACATTTTCAACGTAGAAAATGTGTAGATATCCATAGTCGAGATCATGGAAAGATTTTCGCACAATCATAATAACGTACTCGTAAGAGGAAAACAAGTATATTTCAATATTTTTGCATAATTCGCGCATCATGAAAAAAGTTCAATACAAATTCGAATTGTTTCTTTTCGGCATCCATAATTCACACAAAGTCTCCGGATGATATCCGTTCAATCGCCAACACATCTATCTTTGGAAATAACACTTCACATCGTTTTCTTGGATTGGACTTCACGTAATTTGTAGGCCATCGTTTGCTTAATGGCCGTTGCTTCCACAGATGGGTATGTATCTCTTACAAAATCTGCAAGGAGCAAATCACAATCAATTACACACAAAAACTGCACGATAGAAAAAGGTGAGATGCGACGGAAATAGATTTTGTGCCTGGAACAGCATGAACGTGGGGATCACTGGGTACACTCTTCATCAAAGCGGAAGTGCAAATCTAGCACACTGTCCGCGTGTAACAGGCGCATGGATTTCACAGAGAAGGAGAAAAGAAAAATAGTTCGGGCAAAATGGCTGAGCCTTCGTCACAGAATTCAACCAAAGTTGTCCAAATATTTTTAAGAAAAAAACTTTGTTTTTGCCTATACAGGGTGGTCGTATTACTGGATGTGCGTGTTCCTCATGTATAGGAATCAAACTTTTCAGTGACAAAAGTCTAACCGACCCCTATTACGGAAAAATGCCTCCCTGAAGTTCCCAAAGTGAGCCTTTTTGGGTGCACCTTCGCACCCAACTCCAAACCAAAGAAGAGCATACGTCTGTAAAATTGCCGAATCTACATGTATATGTAAGTGTTACTGAATGAGCAATATTTTCTGTTCGTGAATGGCTAAAAATGTGCGACGCGTGTGTCCCTGTAGTCCCCCATTCCTGAGTTTAAGCTCAGGAATGGGGGACTAGGGACAGAGTACACTGGAAGCTTTTAATTTTTATGTGAACTTGTGCAAAAAATTAACCGATTCTTCTTGAAATGATTACCAAGATTTGAGATTCTATTATTTTCATGAACATTCACTGACTTGCCAATTTTTTGTGAATTCCCTGACTTTTCCTATTTTTTGTAAATTCCCTGACTTTTTCCAATTTGTTTACAAATTCGCTGACTTTTCCAGAGCGAGAAAATTCCACATTTTCAAGTTTTCCAGGTCGCTCGACACCCTGTCAACTAGAAAGCCCAAAACTACTCGATTTTACAAAAAGCTGGTTAAGAGAACATGCAGACCTGCACAAACACGGAAAAATAAGTGAATTCGTGCCATAAAGGATCCCAAATTGATTGTCTTCAAAAAACCTCATGAAGCAAGGAATGATTTGAGCAGATGAAGCAGGGAACGAACGGTAACAGTTCCAAAGACCTGTCTATACCACCACATCCCAGAATCGGCCCCATCGCATCTCAAAAAATAAATGATTTTCATTTTTCTCAAATTTTGTTTTTTGATGTTTGCCACCATTTACCGGTACCCAAGACGTACATCTGAACCAGAGAACAGGGTTAAAATAACAGAGCAGCAAAGTACATTTCGATTTGGGTTGGAATCTACCCAACATAATCTACCAAACCTCAACTTTACCTCACCCTTCCCCATGCAGAACAACCTGTTCATTGGTTCAGGTGGACGTGTACACCTTGAGTGCCAATAGGAATCGCGGCAAAAAATTATTAAAATTACTTTTTTGAGATGCGGTGGGGCATATTCCGAGGTGCGATGTCAGCTTTTTTCTCATTCTCTTGCTAGTTGGCCAAAGATAATACCTTTCCAGCATTAAAATGTTAGAGTTTTTCTGATTTTCCACCATTCCAGCGAAAACTGATTGGAAAAAATCAAAACAAATAATAAGGAAAAACCTACCAATTATAGGTTTGACTTTGGATTGATCGAGTGATCTTTTGTTTTCCTTTGTCTTGTTCGATTTTCCCCCAGTAACAGAGCACGAAGCCAGTTCGTCAGAGGAGAACAGAGCTAACATCAATTCCCTTATCATTTTCCTATAATCCACACCACCCTTAATAATCTTCAGCACTCGCTCGTCCAGAAATACTCCATCTGCGATGGCAATCTGCGATGAGAAGTAAAAAAAAAATATATGCAAAAAGTTAAAAATGATTTGCAGCTCATTGGCTGCAATAATCAAGATGCTTTTTTGGGCCTAAATAAGCTGACAACAGACCACAATGGAATCATTGTGTGGACAGTGTACGGAAAATGAAGGCATGTTTCCTTGTGTCGGCAAGAATCGAAATCATTCAGTGAAAAAGAAACATGCAATGACCTCCCATTTGGAAGATGTGGTACCCCAAAGTCCCAAATGTCACAGTCGAAAAGTGCAAAGTTCGAGAATCGCATCCGGATACGGCAGTGTTCCACACGAACTTCAACTTTCTGAAACGAGATACAATCAGTTGCTCGTCTCCTTTGGCCTCCGGCAAAGAATCTTAAAAAAATCTAGCTGCAGGTAGTCAAAATTCGACCGTTGTTTGACTAGAAGTTATGATAGTTCTATATCCTGGCAGCGTGGTATCCTCTGAGCAAGAACATTGCATTCAGCGATTTAAAAACCCGATGCCCCAGTTCCAATAGGTACCTGTATGCACTCCCAAAATCCTGAAGCGTTGATAGAGGCTATTTTTAAACTTTGCTTGACTTGACCAATATTGTCTACACGATTTTTATCAATTTTGTCACCAAGATTTTGTTAACAAAAATGTGAACTCCAAAAACAGAATTTTTCTATGATTTTGGGGAGTCGGAGAATTCATATTTTTGTGCTTGGTGACAGTTCATCAAATCACGCAGCCACAGAGCAGCTCTGGTGTCAGTCCGGCGAACCCTGCAAAACTGTTAAAACATGGGACTCTCTGAGCTTTCGGTAAAAAGTAAAGGTTAAAGGGTATTGTCGGGGGGAGACATGATCTTCCGTTAACATGGATTGTCTCCCGGGACGCGTATTTTATTTCAGCACGTGCACCACGAACGTCAGAATCACAAGGAAAGGCTTCATTATGTCCTTTCCTTGTATTTTATTTATCTATACGAATCGGGCAATGTCCCGATTTGGCGATTGACAAAAAAGCAAAATAAAGCTAACCTAACCTAACCAACCTAACCTGCCGTAACCTCTCCTAACTAGCCTATCCTAACCTTACCTGACCCATTTTCTATGTTCAGAGTGTTTTTACTGCCTTTTTGTGGCTCGGGAATTTTACATGGGGTTAGATGGAAAAGTGCCCGATTCGTATAGATTAATCAAATACGCTCCCGGGACGATCCATTATAGGGAAGCATCATATCATGCCCCCCATTAATTTTCTGGTTTTGAGATGCCACAACTACTGGGTGACCTGCACAGTGTGTTAATAGGGACACAGTGCCGTTCAAATATTCTTGTGTAGCTACATTCTTACAGGTTAGGGTGCTCTTTGCGCGAAATAGAGAGTGTTCGGTTAGATAGTTGATCCGCCGTTTTTGGAGCATTGTAACATGGCTTGGTTGGTTAGGTAATAGATGGGGTTAGGTTAGGTAATTGGTTAGGTTAGGTTTGGTTACGTTAGCCGCAGTTGTAATGATGGCAAAAATTGTGATCGGCTTGGGAAGAAACTGTTCTGGTTTTTGACATTCCCGTGAATGCCCAATTTTTTTTATTGTTTACGCGATTGTTTGGACACAAGTTCCTCACAGAAAGCAGAAATCGCCAACTAGCAGCACACCAATAACTAACGTTACCCTAACCTAACCTTTCCTGACCTAACCTAACCCCATCTAACCAACCTAACCCATAACGTAAAAAGTCATCGCCTATCGGTGCAATGCTCAAAAAGCGGCGAATGAACTTTTGTCATTCCTCTGAGCACTATTTTTTGCAATGAGCTTGCTCGAATGTATGAGTATCTAACTGTCTTTTCCAATTTGCTATTATTCCTATAGATACCTACTCAAGAATATTTAAACGGAGCCTACAATGACCTACTGTGTCATCCAGTACTTGCGAGCATCTGAAAATCATAAAATTTCTGGGGGACATAACATGATGCTTCCCTATAATAGATCGTCCCGGGAGACAATCCATGATAACGGAAGCATAATATCATGCCTCCCCCACGATAATACTCTTTAGCCAAAGTAATTTTTTTCTTAGCATCGCCAGGGCCACAGAAAGCTGGAAATGGTTGGGAAATAACGGATCTCACGAGAAACAGAAACAGCTGTACATGATGGGAATGACCATAGACTGACCATAAAATGCAGATAGACTGCAAGATATTTGCAAGGCCATAAGATATTACTGAAAGCAAGAACTGCAACCTTTTTTGGCAGCCGATCTTCTGCTCGGGACTTCGGAGGACTGATATAGAACTGACTGTTTTCTACTTCCATAGCATCGTGTTGACTGGTAGATGCAGAATCAAAGACAGATTGCTTGTTCAGGTGGCTAGAGGAAGCTTGCAAAATTGGAGCATCCTTGAAATTGTTGACAGTCGTTGCTGGGAGATGGGTGCGAGGAGCTGGACACATGGAGCTGGTTGTGCGAAGCTGACCAGAATGTCCTGTCGACTGCACTCCCCTGGAAATATCGAACCCTGGAATGCGTTGTGAAGCACTGCGTGATTCTGATAGTTTCTGAGCAATATCGTTGAAATGGTTCAAGAC
>JASGXE010003967.1:0-27179 GCA_030068105.1 Sinentomon sp. SZTP_YWyxl | reverse complement strand
GATTTTGGTGATTCGAAAATTATTCGAATCGAATTTCGAATCTTTCAAAATTTCCAAATTGATCCACAGTCCCGTAGGCGTGCCACAACATGGAACCAAATAGTGCTTACAAGTGTCACTGAGCAATGCCTACAATAAAATTCACGTTTACTATCCTGTAGGACTGCATGAATCGTGATTCGATTCGAGGATTCGACTCGAAAATCGCGAATCTGGCCAGATTCGATTCGAAAAGATTCGATTCGAGACATGTGGTGGGATTCGAATCGAGATTGGAGATTTGAAGAAAAGGATTCGATTCGTGACGATTCGCTTCGAAATTGGACAACCGATTCGGATTCGATTCGAGATTCGAACCGAAGGGATTCGATTCGCAGGATTCGATTCGAAAGCCGATTCGCACAGCCCTACCTCGTACCCCATAGTGCTCTAATTTGGTAATTAAAATTTCATGACTGACAAGATCAAAGGCTTTGGATAGATCAAGCGAAACACCACACACAAAATTACCAAGATCAAAATTTTTGAGGATAAAAGACGTAACGGATGATATGGCCTCAGAAGTAGAATAGTTTCTTCGGAAGCCATACTGCCTGCTGTGAATGGACTCATTTTGCTGTAGAAAGGCATAAAGACGGACATGAAGCAATTTTTCAACAATTTTATTGAGTGAAGGCAAGACGGCAATAGGACGATAATTGCCTGGGTCAGATCTACACCCTTGCTTAAAAATTGGTGTGACACGAGCTAGTTTGAATGCATCAGGATAGACACCTGTAGAAAAAATTTGGTTGCACAAGTGTGAGATAGGCATAGCTAGCTGCGTTAAACCCAGTTTTAAATCCCGCGAAGAAATGTTGTAAAAATCATTGCCTGTGTTAGACAATGCTCCAATGACATGTGCAATTTCTTTGGCATCACAAGGCCTTAGAAAAAAGGTTGAACCCACTGGCTGTCCTAAAACGTGGATGGTCTGATAGTGGGAGTTCCACCACCAGTGCTTGCATATGGTGTATTCTCAATGGCATTCATGGGCACAAGAGATGTACTTACATTGTCAAAAAATTTATTCAAACTGTTAGCCATAGAAGATTTTTCTTGAATAGCATCCCCGTCTATTATTAACTTATCGATCCCTGGTGAGGAACGTTTCCGACCAAGGACAACATTAAGGTGCTCCCAGGTTTTACGAGGATTGTTTCTGCAGGAGAAAAACAGTTTTGCGTAATAGTTCTTCTTTGCTACACGTAGTAAAGTCGTGACAAAATTCCTATGTTGCTTATACCTATCAAAAAGGTACTGATCAGTTGGTGACTTCTTATGGCGGTAAAAGAGCCTGTCTTTAGTTTTGATAGACTGAAGAAGATCTGCAGTAATCCAAGGTTTTCTAGGATATGCATATTTATTGCTGCCACGCGAACGGTTAACGACGTGGCGCATAGCAAACGTTTTAGCCCCAGAGATATGATCAAGTAAACGGAGGGCTAAGACATTTGGATTGGTAGTATTATAGAAAGGAACCCAATCAACATTTGACAGACATGCAACAAAACACTTTGGATGAAACTTAAGGTACGAAACAGGTTCAAGAGGAAATTGATTCAAATGTACATTCTGACAGTGACCAAGAAGAAATATTGCATAATGATCTGACAAATCAAGGGTTATCGTACCACAAATACTAATCTCTAAAAATTGTGCCAATAAATTACTTATGCAAACATGGTCAATGGTTGTGCATGAAGCATTTGATACTCTGGTTGGTACGGTGATAACCTGTGTAATGTTATAAGATTTGAGCAGAGAGATGTAACGCTGGCTATATAAAGAAACCACTCTCACATCAATGTTTGTGTCTCCAACTATAATTTGGTCAAGACCCAGTTGGGTGCAATTCCAGCAATGATTGTCAAGGAAATCAAGGAAACCACTACAAGGTGCAGAAGGGGAACGATAGAGCCCAAGAAGGGATATTGTTTTGGAGAGATTTGAGCTGAGTTTAAGCGTAAAAAGAAGACTAATGGCCTCAACCTGAACCACAGGTGATAAACAATGTATTGAAGCGTCAGACACTGTAACACAATCACTGTAATAAATGACAATCCCACCAAATCTAGATAAAGGTCTGGGGTTGCTAATCATTTTGTATCCAGGTAGGTCAAAAATATTGACACTACTTGTAAAGCCCGTCATCCTTCCGGCTGACCAATGCAAAGCAAGCATGAAGCCCAGGTTGCTCCCACAGTTGATGTCCTCGCCAGCCTGTTTTCCGCCTCTGGGGCAAAAACAAAGCATGAAGTTCAGCATGCTCGATATTGTGAAGTTCTCGGCCAGTTGAAATTACGCAGCCCTGCGCTGCGCACTTCTCTTGCGATGCTCAGTGACATGCGAACTCCTGATTTTCAAAAATTTTTGGAGGATGCGATATTGTCAAAACGCTCCATTTTTTGGGTTCCCGTCCCCTTAACCCCTTGCCGGGGCGCTGCCCCTGGACCCCCGCTGGGAGCTCTCGCGCCTCTCCCCTTCGAACCCTTCGGCCTCAAAACTCCAGGCGCCCATCCCCCTTGGCGAAAGGCTAGTGGCGAAAATCGCCACTGTTTTCTTGTACTAAAATTTATGAAAGATTTGAAATGTTATGATGCCGTTTCGAGAACTCGAATTGAAAAAACCTTTTCAGACTCAAGCTCCATGGCTTATGCGGAGCTACAACTCGATGATGCAGACTGGGGAGTTCTCTCCTGTGCTTCCACGTTGCTGACAGGAGAGAATTCCGGCGGCCGTATTCCCCATTGCAACTCACTCTCAGGTTCGACTTATTAGCAATATACGCTTGTAACAGGTTGAAATACGTTTGAAGCGTTTTGTCATTAGTCAATTCAATGGATAGAGCGTTCTTGGGAAAATTTAATTTCTATGCAAAACGCTAATTCCTTTTCCATTGTTGCAAAATATGCATCCTCTGTTGGCGGCCACGAATCTCTCCTCTCTTTGTCCTAAAATCTACCCCCTGCCTCCACATGCTTTTTAAATGGGATGTCCGTCTTTATTACACCCACCTGACAGGAGAGAATTATTTAGTGCGGATTGTTGCCCGAAAGAAAAGTTTCGGACAAAACAATGAAGGTGGGCTTAAATGGCAGAAGTTGCAATTGTACAACTAATTCATTGAAGTGACTGGCCAACCCTCTGATGTTAAGGTGGAACAAACTAAACCCAAAAGAGGTCCTAGCTAAGGGGAGAAAGAATGAGGATAATCCAGACATAGAAAATTCCACTGAGGAAATATTCAAATCGGGCTCATAAGGCAAAATATCATCGGTATCAGGCATAATGCAAAGAGCAAATATTTAATTTTGACCAATACACAAGAATCAATTGTCATTGTTGAGAACCAAATCATCATCGGATTTCACTTCTAGTATCCCCGCAAGTTCATCTTTCCTCAGGAAAATACGACAGTTCTTGATCCACAGGAACTTGAATGAGTAAGCTTTCTTAAACTGAAGACACTTGTTATACAGTTGACGTTTTTCCGGTGGGAGGTGCTCACTGACGTAAATTTGAACAGGAGAGGTGTTGCCAGTTGTTAGTCCAATATGAGATGTATTTATCCTCTTCTTTTTAGCAGCGACCAAAAACCGATCCCGGGCAGATCGCCGAGAAAATTTGGCTACAATGGGACGGATCGAGGCACCCCTGACCGGAAGACGATGAACAACGCTGAGGTCATAGCCAGATATGTCACAGTTTGCCGCAGCAGCCATCTGAATTACAACATCTCCGAGGTTTTCATCCTTCGATTCGGGAACTCCACGGATCAAAACATTGTCACGATAAAGGTACTCTTCGTGTGACTTCACGGATTCTCTTAATTGGGCAATTTCGGACTTCATAATGCTATTATCATGAAGGACACGTTCATAGTTCTTTTCCAGAGTGCACAATCGACCAAAGACATCATGTAGTTTATTGAGGGCATCATGGAACTGCAGGCTCATGAAATGCACTGATTTGACGAGATCTGTCAGAGATAGTTCTTTATCATCCGGTAGGCCAGGTGGCGGAAAGCCAGTGAAGGTAGTGTGTGTGTGTGTGTGTGTGTGTGTGTGATCCCCTAGGCCCCATCATCGCCAATATTACTAGGTGTATTCCATGCAACTGGGAGAGAATGAACAATTGAATATGCATTTAGAAGCACCAACTATACAGCAATGATCAATGCAAACTATACAGCATAGTGAATCTCCAAGTTGACATAGCCGCAAGACCACCATTGGCTGTTGATGTGTACAGCAGCCCATGAACTTGAGAAGGAACTGTCGGAGAACCGGAGGTTGCATGATTGACCATGGTATCAGCAAGTGTCGTGTCCTTGCTAATTTGACCAGCATCAATGACTCCCGAGCTGTGTGTAACACTGGGAGGTTTACCGGCGGATTGACGTATCTTAGCAAGACAAGACTTACATGTCCAAGGATCATCAGTGCCAGATAGTGCGGCAAAGCCGGCGTCAGAGAGACCAGAACAGGACTGGTGGACCCAACTGCTGCAGTATGAACATTCAATAGATGGTGACTTATCCGTAACAGGATTGGAGCAGCTAGGACAGACTGATCTAGTGACTCGTGAGGATCGGGTTCGCTTGACAAGGTTGGTAGAAGACATCATGCAGTGGAATATGAGTATCAATGTCAATATCATGTGACAGATGAAAAGACCACAAACTCCTACCTATGGTGTAAAGTATCTGAAAGGCTATCAAAAATAGCCGGTCTTCGGATAATAGGTAACCTATAGGAAATTAGGCCCAGCTTCCCAGGCCTCAAAGAAACAATGTTTCACAACCGCCTGACTTATCCGATGACAAGGAACCGTCCCTTGCTGAGCTTATCAAATCAGTGAATTTCATGAGTCTCCAGTTTCATGATGCAATTAACAAACTGCATGAAGTTTCTGGACATACTTTTTTCGCAAGATCTTGCTTCTTTTGAGAGTGCCTTGCATAAACAAATTTTGTCTTGCGACTTGCTATTTTCCTTTGCTACTTTTGAGGAATAATCTTGCGACTTTCTTGCAGTTTTATGTCAACATTGGACAACGATTTCGGCATTTTCAAATGAACAGAGGATTATTTCCAAGATTTCTTGAGCAATAATTTCAAGTTAAAGAAAAATTGCATGAGGGGAAAATCCAAATGGCTGAGCTTTCGCTTTGGATCGTCGTTGCAGCGGCTTTCGGAAAGGAACCATTTTTTTCTCTCGTGGAATTACGTTCTTTTAGAGTAATTGAGAGAAGGAGTTGCGATTCTGTGGACATTTTGTCAGCAAAATGCTCACTCCTGTAGCAGATCAGTGTGTACAGATATCACACAGAATGACAAATGTGAGTGGTCAAAACGAGCAGATCAAATGTTGCATTAAAAGCTGGCAGTCTGCCAGTCTGGCACAACACAGGTGCCCCACCTGCTTTTTGTCACTTTTCAAGGAATGCATAAATTTTCCAGAATCCTGTCTGCAGAATATTCTGCAGACAGGATTCTGTCTACAGAATCCTGTCTGACACCAGAAAGATGACATGAACCTCCTCTTTGCATTTTCATGTTGGTATTGGTATCAGATTTACTCTGTTCGACAGGTTTTCATGCCATTAAGGCAATCATCAATTGTGAACAGCAGAGGTTCATCATATACCAGGGAAGGGATGGGAAGGAAACGCGACCGTCGGCTGCATTATCGAAAGGAGGGGTAAAGGGAAAAGGAGGGGAAAGGACCACGAAGAGATCATCGGAATGTGGACGGGGCCTAGTCATATAGCAATCACTTCAGACACCCAAGCAGACACACACATACACAACCAGGCAAGATCCAACCTTGATCCAACTCTAACACTCATTTCCTCATGCATACCCAATCACAATGTTTTAAAGGAGCATTCTAAAGTGCGGTAGGCGGACCATGGTAGACACTAGACATGGCGTTTCGTGAATTTTGTGGAACCACAACGGTGGTTACGTTTGATTGGTTTTTGCAGAATCCACGGTTTTGATGGACCCTGTTTAAAATGGCTGCTCCCAATAACGTCTGTTTTTTAACGTAAAATTCCGGCAATTCTGCGTAATGTGGGGATTGTACCTAGTGTACCAAGGGCCTACCAGTGGAAACTCTTTTTTTAAATTAGGGGAGAGCAAGGTTAGGTTTTTGGGGGGTTTGGGGTTTTTTTACGGTGGTCCCTGAAAACCGGGCAGCCGGACAGGACTGCTGGACAGCCAGAAAGGACTGTCGGACCGACCCGGACAGGTTAGGTTAGATTAGGTTAGGATAGACAATCCTAACCTAATCTAACCTAACCTAACCCGTCCGGGTCGGTCCGGTGGTCCTGTCCGGCTGTCCGGTTTTCAGGGACCACCTTTTTTTACTGTGGGGCTTGAATCAACATTGCGGTAAATTGTCCCTTTTTATTTCATTTTTTTTAATTTCATTTTATTTCATTTCATTTTTTACCGACAGACATTACCTACAAAGTAAACAGACATTACAAATTACAAAAACTTACGGTTGTGTTGTTGCAGCACCCACAAATAGGCATCGAACACACAGAGAGAACTCCTTCATCCGATAATACCTACCCTATGTGCTCCTTCATCCGACAAGGTTGGTTAGGGTTTCGTTCAGACAGGAGGTTGGTAAGAGAGGTACCTACCCCAATATGTTGCATGAACCCCAATAGTTGCCCCGATGTTGCTATGCTATTTGTTGCGAAATTCGGTGCAGAATCCTGCAAACAGCAAAAAATATTCCCATCTTGGGATTTTTCTTGCGAATTACAAAAAATCTTGATTTTTTGCAGTTTTTGGGCAAAAAATCTTCCGCAAAATGAAAAAACCATCTGGCAACACTGTATGGTTTTGTTTTTAGTTGGTCCCATGGGCCGTGGTGCGGCACTCATGGAAGCTTGGTACTGCAACAGCAACACTGGTTGAACACTTTGACCAGGCTCCAAAATCCGTGCTCCAGGGCTCCAAATGACTTTTTGCAGCCCTGCGGTTAACTTGCAAAAAGTGTCCCAAAAGCAGCTAACAAAAAGGAAATTTCAGAGGGATTTTCAGCCAGGAAAAGGGATTTTTAAGACATCCAGAGGGATTTTTTGGTTTCTTGGCCTAACAACACTGACATGCAGAGACCGTAGGTAAATACAATAGAAACTGACTGTTTCACTTTGGGTGGGATACTTTTGGTTTTAGAAGTCGGTACCTACCTACTGAAGTTGCTTGAGAGATGGCCACAATGCCTGGGTTTGAATAAAAATAATTCAGCCGGGTCGTGAACACACGACCTTGCGATTAGCAGACAAGACAGAGCTCTTCGCCACTGATCCACTAGCACAGTTTCGTTTTCATGAACCAAAATGTCTCTTTGCTTTAAAGTAATTCAAGGCTTTTCTGCGCAGACATTTCTGCACAGACAATTTCAATTTGCTTTCACACTCACATTGGTCTATGTGGCTGCCCTCGAATTCAAAATTGACATTTTTGATCGACAATTTCTGCTGCGTTTGTGCCGATCTTTGCAAATTTGGCCAGATAGGCACCTACCATTCCGTAGATAGGTACCATTCCGTAACAGAAATTGATCAAATTTTTGCCCATCTCAGTCATCTCCCTGTCTGACCTTCGATCTGCCTTGGCAAAAAGTACCTAATGCTTATCAACAACATTTTTAAATTTTCTGTGCAGACAATAGGCTTGCCTTGATTACCTATATTCTATAACATCTGTTCTTCTTTGCATCCCAAGGAGGAACAAACAGCTTGGGCATCATGGAGAGTGTTGCCAAAATGAAGGTAAGTTGGTACCTACCTAGTTAAAAGCACCTTGATTTGTTGCATTCAGTGATCCAGATGACCGGAAGTCCTAAAAAACAAGATGCGAGACTTACTCCGCCATGGTTTTCATGACAGATTGGTAGATGACATTTAGACTTGTGCGTAGGTGTTCGCGGTCATGGGTAAAACATGGATTTTCTGACCATTACACTCAGTAGTAGACATGATTTTGTTGAAAGTTGATGCTTGAGAGAAAACCACTGGTTAAATTAAAAGTTTATTTAGGTCTGTTTTGCTATCGTGTCACTTCCATCCAAGTGAGACCAAGAACATCTTGTGGAATTTTAGCCTTCATTACCAATGATGATGTGAGAGATAAGGAAGGTTTCTGTGCCTGAGATAGAAAAATTTCAAATTTTCCAGATAGAGGGTACGTAGGTGGTAAGTCTTGTGCGCCATGCTTAATCTACAGTTTAGCTTTCACTGCCCGCACGGAAAAAAATTAATG
This sequence comes from Sinentomon sp. SZTP_YWyxl, assembly GCA_030068105.1. Classification (NCBI taxonomy): domain Eukaryota; kingdom Metazoa; phylum Arthropoda; class Protura; order Sinentomata; family Sinentomidae; genus Sinentomon; species Sinentomon sp. SZTP_YWyxl. The sequence continues at coordinate 18,850 of JASGXE010003967.1, read as the reverse complement.
CCCGAGCTGGGCAGCGAAAATTTCATTTTCGCAGCCCGGCTCGTTTTGAATGAATGGTCAGTCTTCCCGCAGTGCAATGTGGACGAAGGCACCCTGAAGGCCACAAGAGGTATTGGGTACTTGTAAATTAGGTATGCATCATTCTGTGCCAACTGACATGTTGCAATGATTTGCTGCTTATCCGGTCAAGCCCGATTGTCGTACGCCATACGCGCCACAAAGTGCTACGGACAGCTCCGATTGCCGTACGGTGTACGCACGTATAAAGCTGTTGCGATTTTCCGACTGCCGTACGCGCTCAATTCCCATGCAATTAAATGGGTTTATCGCCGCAAATACGGCGAATCGCGTCGGCAAAAATTTTCAAAGTCGGAAAGAGGAATAAACAGCGATCCAGACGACGTTTATTCCACCAAAATCGGTCCAACCGTTTCAAATTGGCGCAATTTTCAAATTTCCCGGGTTTTTGTCTTGAGTTCCTGTTGAAGGCGCCTTTTTTCGCGATCGCGCGACATCTGCCGGCCGCCGAAATTTGAATTTTCGAAAAGTCGAAAGACGCGCGATTTAGCAGAAGCTTATTTCGCTCGATTTGCTGCATTCGTTTTGAAATGGTGTGTTGAAATTTCCTGTTTTTTCCAGTTTTTGCTCAATTTTGGTGCGGTTTTCAGTGGTTTGTGTGATTTTTGGCCAGTTTTTTTTGTGCAAAAGTGTTTTTATTGGTTGAAAACATCAAAATATGAGTGATTTTATTGACACAGAGCAGAAATCTGGCTTGGTTCGGCGGGAAATGCATGCATTTCTGCTTTTTCCGTTTTTCGAAAATCCTTGCAAAAATTATAAATTCCGGCGGGAGCGACACTTTTTGGTGCCGAAAATTGCGGAATACCATTGCAAATGCCGAATTCGTAATTTCGGGCGTGAGGGGTTATTTGCATGAAGTGGAGATCGACAACATGCACCTTCGCTGCAAGCCACTTTTTAACCCAGCCCAGCAGGGCAAGCATTGTCCAACACTGCTGGAAAGTTACCAGCAGACTACTCGGCTGCTGCTTGTGACACCACTTGCATTTTAATTGGGTAGGTATTGTTCAGGTATTGCTGTGATTCAGACAAACTGACCAACGTGGATGGATTAACCGGTCAAGCGCGACCGGTTTGGTGGTGTTTATCGCAGTTTTTGTGGCGATTTGGCGCATATGCATGGTGTTTTATTGCATTTTTGCGATCTTTTTTCATAAGTGACAGCTGTGGAAACGTGCTGGACGATCGGTATTGCTGATATGGAGTGCCAGTTTCTTTTCACAATGGGTGTTTCTGGTGACACATTTTCACAGTATTTTACAGTATTTTTGTGCCAATTCTGCAGCATTCTGTGGTATTTTGGTGCTTTTGCGCAGTATGCTGCTGAATTCTGCGATTTTTTTTTGCTAATTTCCAATGCGGAATTCCATCAGTTTTCGCTGCTTTTTGTTTCCTGTTTGCCATCCTCAATGCTCAACTACGCAAAGAAAATTGGTTTTTTCACCTGAAAAAAAAAAAAACTCTTCCGGGAACTAATATTCATTTTTGAAATCTTTGCAGCCAAAACCCAGCAGTTTGAAGCCTTGTCCTTGATTGGTGCATTTCTGATGTGACAAAAGGTCACATGGGTCCCAAATTTAGGTCAAGTGGGACTCTGTGTCTTGGCTGCTTCAAGAACTTCCACACCAATTCGGTCTTGACAAGTTTCTGTTGGAAGTTCTGCATTAAATATTGCACACACGATTGACTGTGGATGTATTTGGAGTGCAAATTTGGATTCCTCAACTTTTTTTCAGTGAGTATCCTATGCAAATTTTAAGCTTATTCCTGCAAACAGTTTGCAAGATATCGAAATTTTAGTGAACCGATGCAAAATTTTCCATCACGAATAGGAAAAACTCCGTCCCGAGCGGTTGTTTTTTGTTTGGCGCAATTGCGTCTGTTGCAACAAACTTGAAATCGTAATTCCCGTGCTTGACCGGTTAACCAGACTCTTTTCACGTATTCTCATGGTAACAGATAGGTGCCTTATGTGCTTGGACACCGCCGCGGTGTCCAAACGCATTAGCCATTAGGTACCTATCTGTTACCATGACAACATGTAGGCGTATCCATATATTTTGAGAACTGATTCGGTGTTTGGATATCCTGCGTGCAATTTAGGAGATTTTTTGTCCACATATATTTCGAACCTTGTTCTATTGTTGTGCAAAAGGACAGCGGTATCAGCCTTTTGATAGTGTAAAAGCAATTGAATTTGATGTGTTTTTTACACTGATGAAAAAAGTGCAGATTTTTCAAGAGACAAATTATTCCACCAATTCACATTCATTTGATTTGCAAACTACTCAACCCAAGCTCTGGCCATTTTGGAAATAGTCCACGGTGGCCGGTGTCCTTTGTTTGCCACCATTGTCGAACGAATTCAACAACACTCCTGAGGTACAGGGTGTTTCAAAATGACTCTTGCTCACAAGTAAAAATGTCGGTTTGTGAACGAGCAAAATTTTGATGGTTTTCAGAGACAGTTGCAAATGATGACAGATCAACTTCAGCAAATGTTAGCCTTAACATCATTCTACCTGCTGACGTAATTAAAGTATTCTTGGACGAGAATACTTTTCGAAAATCCACAGCAAAATTGCCCTGTCTGCTCGCAGAATCGATGAAACATGACTAAAGCGAACATTCACTGTCACAAAAACATCTAGAAAATTTAGATATCCTACAGAGGAGAAACTTCGTTCTCATGAGACTTTCATGAGGACATTCGTCAGGGCAATAGAAAACAGGTAAATCCGCGGAGCAAAAAGTCCGTGCGCGCTACTGGGATGGCAGCACTGTCGGCTGACTTGCTCAAAAATCGATCGATTGCTTGGCTGAGCATGGGATTCAATCGGCAGTTGCGGGCATTTCGAATCGAGATATTTTGCGTCGGCACGGAATGGGAATCGGATGCATGGTTGGGAAAAGTCCTGGGTGACGGGATGAGCTTCATGCCAGAAAGACCTTTTGTGATATAATTTGGGTTTCGAAAAAAATGGGTGGAAACTTGTGCTTGCTTTTTGAATATTGCAAAAAACGCAGGCACCTGTTGTTTTCCCGCTCGATTAAATGCGGAAAAGGGTTCATGCGGCTGTTTTTCCTGAATTCCTCTGAAGTTTTTTGTAAAAAATTCATTCCGCAAAGTGCAAACAACAGAACCAAACAGGTCCAACGACCTTTCTGACCACCGTATCCAGTGCATTTCAAGTAAGCAGAAATGTTTTTCAATTTTAATGTTGCATAATTTTCCTGGCCATTTCCCTGCACCCTGGACTCCTTTCTGAACATTGATGGTTTCTTGAGTTGAGATGGTTTCTTGAGGTTGAGGTTAGGTTTGTTGTGTATGGAACATCCTATTTCTTGGTTCAGGTGTTGATTGTGTGGCGGGAAAAGGCAGAGAAAATGTAGAATAATTTGAGAAAAAATTAAAATCTCTTTTTTGAGATGCAGTGGGCACAGTGGCGCCGATTCTGAGATGCAGTGGCAGACAGGTCATTGGAACTGGAACCCAAACAGTTTGCTTAATTCTCAAAGGTTATTTGTCTTATGAATGTTTCGCCCAAATGAGATTCGCAAGAAACACAGTTTGTCACAAATATAGCCACTTCATTTCGTGAAGCGCGCACTGCATTGGGCAGGAACTACATCGGCGGAGTCGGCATCCTGACCGAAGCGTGACTGAAAGACTTCTTCGACAGTCATGAAGGAAGATGTTCGGAAGGCCAGAAGATATTTGCGCAAAACGTCCATCTCAATTGCCTTTGTCATTTAAAGGGACAGGGCCGTGTGCACGGGTTTGAGGTCAACCTCGGTTGTGGGCTGAATGGAGAAAACAGTCACGATGGGTGGCACTTTTCCGCTACGACTTTATCAATTCCTTACCTTACTTTACCAATACATACCTATAAGGTATGTACATCCCGCTGAAAAGAGGAACAGCGTTTAAACCGTGAAAGATGTTTGCAATATCAGTTGGTGAGTTTCGAATTAAACATGGTGCCCACGGACCTGGAAAACTTGGAAAACCTGGAAAAACCCAGGGAATTAGAAATGACCTGGAAAACCTGGAAAAACCCAGGGAATTTGGTTAGAAATGGAAAAACTCAGGGAATCCTTCGAAGGATATGAGCAATTGAAAAGCAAGACAATCGTACGATTTTTTATTGCCTTTTTATTCTATTTTTCTTTGTAGATTTGCCAAGTTTTCTGATTTCACTTCTTATATAGATCTCATTTCTCAAAATGTCTAAACAAAGCTCAAGCAATTTCTTGAGGTGCTATAATCCAGACTGGGAAAATAGATCTCTTAATCCTGACTTCGCTTATTGGGTATGACCTGTGAAAGGCAATCCGAAGATGGCTTTGTGTTTGGTGCAAGAAACTATTTTCACTGAGCAACATGGCATGCAGGGCTCTTGTTAGTCACCTGGGATCGATCAAACACAAACAGCAGAGTCTCAGTTTCTTTCCGACAAGGGCAAACGACTAGGAGATCTTGTTCGCACGAAAGTAATGGACGTAACATGGAAGAAGAACAGCTTGATGCCATGTTTGCCAGCATCTTTAAAGATGAGGAACAATTTCACAATCTCTTCAAACTGGTGCAGTTGGTGTTGCCAATATCACATGGCAATGTTCCTGTCGAGAGGGGGTTCTCAGTGAACAATGAACTTGTTGTGGAAAACCTTCACCATGAATCTCTTTTTGCCCAGCGTGTTGTTCACAGTGCCATTTCTGTTGCTGGAGGTGTATTGGCAGTTAACATCGACAGCGCATTAGGGCCTAATATGAAGTTGTCGTTGTGCCAGATGGAGACATCAAAGTACGCTGGAGCAGCGAGACAAGATGAGAAATGTCATTCATCCACAATTGCTGCAAAAAGAGCTGCCCAATGCGAAGTTTTGACTCTTGAGAAGCGAAAGAAACAACTGGAAACTGAAATGAAGGCAAAATTGTTAGAACTTGATGATCAAATTACTGATGTAAAGCAGATTATCTAATTACAAGGGTATATCTATTTGAATGAGGCTAGTCCTCTCTATTTTCAATATATTTCTCATTTTTAGACAACTGAATTGGTACACCTGGAATTTTCCGAGTTGCCACCTGGAAAACCTGGAAAAACCCAGGGAATTTTGTCGTTCTATTTGCGTGGGCACCATGTTAAAATCAATGTGATCTGTCAGCGATGGGGATGTTGCTGACCGTAGGCGAAAAGGCATTACTTGTAAATCGATCAATTCATGTTCCGCGGGGGTGCTTTCTGCAACAAATTAGGAATCTGGGCGCAGCCCATAGCAGGGGTCTAGGCCGGTGCCCCAGCAAGATTTCAAGTGGCAGAGCCCAGGGCGGAGGATCTGTGTGGCAGAAGTCAAAACCCCGGAGGCCTGTGAAGTTTTGAAGTTTTATGGTTTATTTTCGATGCAAAATGGTGTTCCAGAGGCCACATTTCCCATCAGGATGAGCCAAAAGACAGACGAGGAAGGGGCATGCGAACCTCAAAGGGGCGCAGTGAAATGGCAACAGCAGGAAACACATGAAACGTCCAAAGATTGGGTTTTGATAAAATGCGCAGAATTGAAACATGAATCGGGGCCAAACGCCAAATTGAGTTTTGTTCAAGAACATTCCCGAGAACTTTTTCAGTTGGTGACTTTTGCATTTCAACGCACACCTGCAACCAACGGACGCCCGCATGAACTGCATTTGAATGTGATCACCGTGAGAATTGGGAAGATTTCCAGAGTGGAGCGTCTCCTCTTCATGTGCTTTTGTGTCAAAGGCCAAATGCACATTGATGATCATCATTTGCCATCATGAGGCGACAGCCATCCATCCGGTGGCTCGGCATGAAGCTTTTGTTGCACACCTTGGGCTCGCAAAGAGAACAATTCCCCATAGTGGCCCAACTCTGCTCTGCATTCAATAGAAACGACTCGAATCAGTTTACTGCATTGGTATGCCAACCCGCAGGATTTCCCGGTGAGATCCATATGCTCTGCAGAGCGCAGACGTGTGGTTTGTGATAGGTATGTGGCTTCTCTGTTGTGTAACCTGCCCGGCCTCTGATGGACCTGCAGCTAGGAATTTTTTAACATGCGCAGTGTGACACTGCACACGGGACCTCCTTCATAATATCCCATCCGAGGGACGATATGTCGCGCCACGACAACCTGCTTTCTTGCCACATAATTCTTGCTGTTCACGACTGAAAGAAATCCGGCGTGAACCGAGATCGAACCCAGGTCCTGCTAATCGCGAGACAGGCGTGTTCGCCACCAATATGATAAACACCTTCGGCTTTTAACCACAAAGTGCATCCATCCGTGGTCGGTTCAACACTTTGAACACCCTGCGCATTGGCCCACGACTTTTTATCGTCATTTTGGTTGTGATTCAAGGTCTCAAATGGTCATAAAATTCATTATTTGGACTAACGGATGAGTAAAATATTGCACGAAATATTTGCAGACAAGCCATGCCAGTACATACAAAAAAGTGCCAAAGACAAGAGCCTTCCGAGTTCCGGCCGAAATATGCATTCAGTTAGGTTTTTGATAACATTATCTTTGCTTCAGAAAAACTACTTTTTGGAGATCATTTACAACATAAACAAATCCACCCTGTCATGTCCATGGGTGAATCCCCCTTATTTTTCGCTTCCATTTGGATAAAAAATGATCAAAATCAACCCACAATTTTTGAAATTACAGCACAAAACAAATGCTCTGGCCCACACGCAATACGGAAACCAAAGCAAGTCAGGGAACAGTGGCACCCCTGGCGGCTGATTGGGAACTTCTATCTTTCTGTTTCATCCGCTCTCCATCTGCAATAATGGGAAACTGAGAGGCCCGCACTTACCTGGTTTCTATTGCCCTGCATTCGTCTTCAGCTTCAACTTCTTATTTTTCTAAAAATCAAACGGGGCAATAGCAAGGCTGGAATTTTAATGCATCTGCTCTGCTGCAAAAAGTAGCAAATTCACAGTTTTATAAGAGCCCACTTCAGAACAACGTGGAGCTTCAACGAGTTGCATGAAAATGATGGAATTTTGCACTGGTGTCAGGGAACTGGGAAGAGTCCCTCTATTGATTTGAGAACGTGGTTTTGATCAGGGTTATACACGTCACATTTTGACAAGCAGTTCTCATAATATCTGGATCGCCCTACGTACGTGAAAACCGCCCTACGTACGTGAAAACCGCCCAATACCACGGAAAGTTCACATCTACGTCTGCGCATGCCTTTATACTCCTATTGCAGATACTAAAACCAAGCTGCTTGCCGCACACTTACGTGGGTCTTTCATCTGAATTAGGTATCTAAAACACCGAACAGGTATCAACAAGCAAGAAAGACATTTGACAGCAGGGGCATACTTGTTTTTTGTGTTTGGTCATTTGCGATCAGCGCCAACAGCAGAGCACGAGTGTTTTTAGTGTGATGCACGGTGTGCCCGACTGTGAAACTGTTTAAAAACATGTTTATCTTGTCAAGGTTAAAAATCTTTTGACTTTTCCAGAAGAGAGAAAATAACATGGGTTAACAACAAAGTGGGAAAAGGGCTCAGCATCGTCAGTTTGCCCTGATGCACCCAGCACTCATACTGGGCCTGGTCTCATTCAAGGTTACAATGTACCATCATTTTCATTTTTCACCTATCTTTTTAAATGGCTGCCTACATTGCCAGTTTTAATGATTCGCTAGCTGATATGAAAAGGCATGTCCTGCCGAGTCTCTAGATTCTCCGACCACCTCATTCTTGTTTTTACTGTTGTGACATGCCTGTGACCACTTGGCGCTCTGTGCCAGGAATGAACAGACAGAGGCTCTGTCTGTTCATTCCTGGCATGTAGTGAATTGGAGATGCATCATGTACTTGTTCATTTTGGTTGTTTTATATTTTCTCTGTGTTTCAGGTTGCAGATTTGAAAAGAGAACTGGGTGTTCGCGGATTGAATCAGTCCGGATCAAAGAGTGTCCTCATTGAACGTCTTCAGGATGCTCTTGCATTGCAGGGAGGTCTGTGGGAAACATAAAATTTTTTTGTTTGGAGAATAGGTATAAGTAGGTTCCTCTCTGGGTAAGGTGTTGTAAAAGTCGGTTGTCGATGTGAAGTGCAAAGTGGGTTTTCGATGTGAAGTGGTGTGACTAAAACACTGAACTTGTGTGTCTTGCTTGTCCTGCTGGTTAATGCATAGGTATGTCAGGTTTTTGTTAGATAAGGTTAGCCCAACCTAAACTAACCAGGACGTAACATACCTAACCCTGACCTGGCCATTACCAGCAGTACAAGCACGACAAGCAGTTTCTGCATTTTAGTCACTTCCGATGTGAAGCAATAATTTGGCACCGACCAACACTGTTTCCTGTTACTGAGCATAGACACAGCACCTACCTAAACAAAAATAACTATTAATGTAATAGGTACCCACTTTCGCGTTAGGTACCTACATCTTAGTAGATTCCAAAAACAATTTATTAAAGCTGTTGTGCCAGGGTAGGTAGGCCTACCTACTTAAGTTCATCTTAAATCGGTGATGGTTTGAATGTGACACAAAAGAATTTTTTGTGACTTGAAGATGGCTTTCTACAGGAGGCCAACATTCCTTCAGAGAGAAAGCTCCCCAATTTTTGGCTGTTTAGGCAAGTTGACACGAATTATTCTGTTTCTGGAGTTAGGTCAGACAACCCACCTAGGGGCGGAGAAGAATGAAAATTTCAGTGAGCAAATTACGTAGGAGACAAAGTATCATAACCATGGTGGGTTTATTGGGTCGAGTCAATAAAACAGTCTTTCAACTAGAGCAGCAAGGTCCAATGTGCCATGAAAATTATCGTGACAAACAGAGAAGCCAAATATCTCACAATTAAAATGGAAGTGTTGGGCTCTGCTGTCCACATTACAATGTCTGAGCAACTTTACAGATGCCTTCCCCCTCTCCTTCTGACCCTTCTTAGTCGATGGCTCAGGCTGGAGATCGTCTCGACATTGAGTCGTTGACATCTTTGTGGCACTTCAGGAGTTCATCATTGTTTGTGATGATAATTATTTCTTGACATTAAATTTTTTTTATAATTTTTTTTTTTCAAAAACTAAACATTTTTTTGTTTTTCTCCTAAGATGAGACTGGCGACATTCCACATGAAGATGCATTGCTTGGGGACATTGGAGATGGAGATGATTTGCTCGAGGATTCTCTGTTAGGGGTAAGATATCCTGAAAATGGAAAGTTAGTTGAAGGAATTTGTTCTGTCCAGTTATCGGGTGTGCAGCTGAACATTTCCGTATTTTTTCCCAAAGACAAGTTCATTTCACATTGTTGGTTGCTCTTGTTTTTGGCAGCTTGTTATTTTCCATGTCAATCAGCAGGTCGCATGAAAACATTTCTGACAAAAAATCCTTCAAAAACTGAATCTGTCATTCAAAAGCATAGGCTACCGATTATTATTAACGTTTGCAATGAAAATCTTGCCATGAAAGCATGGAAGGCATCAGGTGAGACAAAAATGGAAATTGTGGAAAATTTTTGTTTCAAAATGTCTTGTATCACATTCCCCAGTGTATTTGAGTCCAAATGAAGAGTATCTTGTCAAGATCAGCCTGCTGAATAAGCATTTTAAAGTAGCAATCAACAAAAAATCACTGGTAACACTTTTGCATGCCTACCTACCTTTCACCACTGCCAGCCTGGCACAGGGATTTGTGGCTTTTGAATGACCAGTTTGTTGCAGTTATTCGTGATAATCTCAGGCATCCGTCAGATTTTATTTTTTCTAAAATTTAATTGAGTTGGTAAAAACTAGGTACCTAGGTAGGCTAGGTATCTAAAACTCAAGTGGCAAAAATAAAAAACATCAAAAAACGAAGAATTATTGGGTTCCCTTTCAAACGAAAGTTTCACCAGATTCATTTATTTTCATCATTGGAAAACAAAATAAAACATCTTAAAAAATCCAAAATCAATTTTGAAGTTGATCCAACAAGCTTGCTGTATTTTTTTTTGTGCAAATCCAACAAGCCAAACACCTAACCAAAGGGTTCGGATAAACATTTCAAGATTTGTTTACCTCAGCATTAAGGGAGGACTTCCCTATACAAATGATGAAATATGGCATTTTGGTTATTTTGATTTTTTCAACTTTTGTGGCAAATTTTCTGCAGAATCAAAATCTGCAATTGGTTCCACATTGAAAATTAGCCTTCGACACCCCAAAATGGTGCTTTCTAGTGGTGCACTTGCTGCAACTTTTCAGCGTCTGGCTTTGGGAGGCTCTAGAGACCTCTGAAATCGATGGATTTAGCTAAACAAATTGTGTCCATAGGGTGAAACATCATGATGATTCATAAAAATGATCAAAATTCACCTTGATCCACTTTTTCAAATTGTTCTTCACCTTTTCCATTTTCCTTTGCCCGCAGATGATCGCAGATGGAAAAAAATGAAATTCGGAATCCTTCAATGGATTCAGTAAAGCTTTTTTCCCCTTCTGACCCAAATTTCAACCCAGTTAGACAATATTTCTGCTTCGAGGGCAGAAACTTATGTTTTTTTTCTGTTTCGATGAGGCTGCCAAGCTCTCATCATTCATGCAGGCATGAAGATTGATTGTATGTGGTTATAAAATACCTGAAAATTAGTCCCTGCATAGCTACAGCCAAACCAGCCGTGCAAATTGCACCATCAAATTTTGGGTAATGACACACGAGGTGCGTTTGGAAAAAATCCGGAATTGTTCTCCCGGTGCAAGTTTGAACAAAATCGATCCACAAACACTCAAGTTAGAATTTAGAGGGAAGTCTCCCCTTAAACAGAAAAGGGATGACAGAACACGACCCCAATTGTCTCCCGTTCCCTCCCACTCTCAAAAGGAGCATTATCTGTTGAGTAGATAGCAGGGTTGGTCCTGGTTTAAACCGGCCGGTTTTAATCACTGGTTTTAACCGGTTTTAACCGGCTTGGACAAAACCGTTTCAACCGGTCAAAACTGGTTAAAACCGGACAAAACTGGTCAAAACTAAAAATGAGTGAGGTTTGATGCAGAGATTGCTGCAATTATTGTTTATCTTTATCATAGGATTCATCTGCTTTCATAAATATCGGTCCAGATCCCAAAAATCTACATTATGTGATACCCTTAATGGTCGGTACCTAAACACGAAGGCCTAATGACCAAAGAAAGGGAAAGAATATCAGTATTAAAAGTAAAAGGCACACGGAAATTTAATTGCAAATCTTCAGAAAAAATATGTGTCAAGAAAAAGCAAGCTTGAATTAAAAATGTTGATTCACACAATATGCACTGCTCTAGTGCTATCCCAAAAGGCCTACGAGGGAGCCATATTGTTGGTTCGTGCTTTGCAGCAGCGTCAGAGTGGTCGGTCTGATTTTGCAACTTTGGTGGATAAGTTGGGATTTGTCGAGAAGCATAACACTCTGGTTGGGAAGTTCAGGAAGGGAAATTATTTGTATCTTTCATAAGGGTTTTCAGACAACATGCAGAAGGCACAATTCGATTCTTGAAAATCCTTACTTGTATTTTTCTGTCATTACCTATTTTATTTGTTGCCAAACTGGTCGGTCTGTGGCTGTAATCAGTGTCAGACTTGGTTATTGGCCAAAGTAGCATTCAGTGATGTTGCCCAGGGTGTACAAGGCATGTCCCTCAAAATCCCATATCATTATCCATCACAGTTTTCAACAAGACAATGCAGTCAATAGCAATGACATCAACTTTTAGTTGCTTTTAAGCTGCGAGCAATAATTTGCTACAATCTGGTTGAAAATGAAGCAAAGAGGCCTCTAATCGTTCGTATTTAGATAGGTAGGTAAATGTGACCGTCACCGCACAACAATGGCCAAGGATCTGTTTATTTGTGCTTGATAAAGTTCCATCTGTGGGGGGGGGTGAAACATCACTTGTAGGTATACCCAAATTTACGAAGGCAACTTTGCAAAACTTTTTTCGATGTGCACAGTGGAAAATTAGAAATTCAGTAGGTATTAATAATCCCAGATTTAATGTGAACTGTTGACTTTCCATGAATGAAGATGCATTGGCAGTTATAGGTAGCTGGTTTTGGGGTTTTAACCAGTTTTGGCCGGTTTTAACCCGTTTTGGCCGATTTTAACCGGTTTAAACCAGTTTTGTCCACCGGCTCGGACAAAACCAATTTTTGCCGGCCAAAACCCAACCCTGGTAGATAGAGATGGATGGAGGGCTCTCATGTTCACATGTTGTCAGAATACATTGTTGCTGAATGAAAAAGGCTGTTCATTTGAAAGGGGTACCTATTTTGCACAACACACACACCACCTACTGCAGGAGTTGTCAGGACTGGTCTGAACTAAAAGTTAATAATTCAGCTTCAAAAAAATTTGGTCCACTGCATAAAAATTTCCGTGCTTTAATAATCGATTCCATCAATGTGGGTACCTACCTGCGATAATTGCATGCACGAAACCCATGTGGCAGAAAGTTTAAAGTTTCCTACCTATGTGAAATTTTGATGGGAACTCTGAATCCATCAGGCACACGAACAAACACTTGGGAGATTCTTTCAAAATTGTTGCAGTGAGGCAGCTCCCAAAAAGTTGAAAACCGGGATATTTGCTTCTGGAAGGTGCCAGCAAGTGGAATTTTTTCCAGAGATTCATTTATAAGATTTTTTAGAATGTTTTTTTTTCTGGAGATTTTTTTTCTTCAGAGGGTTTTCAGTTTTAACCTCGTTTGCATGAATGCATAATGCCAGGTCTCCAGAGTCGCCGACATTTCGATTCCGTGTTTTTGAGGTGGATTTTCCACCTTGAAATATGTCTGGGTAGGTATGTACCTTGTAAGTTTGGTCACGTAGCTCCACTGACGAAAGCAGGGGTACCTGGAATAACATCTAATTTTCGGAAGTCTAAAGGTGTGATAAGGCATGGATTGATGCACCCACCCAACCTTAACCAAACCCATGTTTTCACATTAAAGGTGACTATCGTCTTGGACATTTTCAGCGGAATTTTTAGACGTTAAAATGGACGTTATTCCGCGAACCCTGGAAGCCTAGAAATCAGAAGGTAGATATCCCTTCATCTCTGTTGAGGGTAAATATGGCCCTGTGGCACAACGACCAAACTCCTTAACAGACTTTGAGTTCTGCCATTTTGTCGGTCTTTATATTGCCAATGTATGGGGTTGTAGTAATCGCAGCTCCATACTTCCCCTCGTGTCAGCTACTGGCCTATATCCAACAATTTTTGCTCCCAATCTCATGCAGCCGCAGCTGTGAGCCCCAGATATGGAAAAACATGACCTGTTGTTCATGTTAAGGTCACATGACATTCTGCAAGTAAAAAACCTAAACTATCCATGTCGGCAGTTGGAATCATGTTCGTGAATGGCTGATTTAAACAATTCCTCGCCTAATTTCTCAAACGAAGCTAAAGTTGATCACCATTCAAAACCGAATTGAATCGAAAATCATATCACTGCTGGAGTAGGCCCCTACCTAATCAAAAAGTTTTGTGTCTTCAAGAAAAAATGCCATTCATAGTTAATCTTTATTTATGGGAAAGGACAAAAATTTGAGCATCTTTTAAAGGATCAAAATTGGAACAATCTCTATAGACAGGTCAAAATTTTTCATTTAATTTTGAAAAAAATATGTATTTTTTTCAATTTTAATTGACGAGCGAAGCGAGTCTACAACGGACATCAAACCACAATTTGTGTGCAACGATAACTCAAAAAATTGATAACCGATCGTGTCCAATTTTTGTGGAGGCGAAGATGTCAATGTGGTGCGTTGCTGTATAGTTTTTGGTAAAAATCGGTGAAAAAATGACAAAATGGCACAACAAAAACAAAATTGCTCTTTCCCCTGCCCCACCTCAACAAAAACAGCAAGCGCAACAACGAACAGACACTGCAGGCTGCGAAAACTCCGAACCTCACTCACCGCACCCCCATGCCAGCGCTGCACAATTTGCATCCCAACGCAGACAATGAGGGAGACAAGGGCAAGAGGCGAGCACAGGACAGCAACAGAGCAGAGAAGCGTAGGGAGAAGCCAAGCTGAGAAGAAACAAACAGGACAACAGGTTGCGTTTCGTTTCAGTCAATGAATGCAGGAATCAATGATTCATCAGTCAACAACACCACACAAAAAAGAAAGAAGCCCGCACCAGACGCAAGCAATGTGTGCATGCAGGAACCTGCTATCGCGAGTGGATGCTGTGCAGTGTGGCGGAATGGGGAAAATTTTTCCTTTTGGGGTAATTTTGCACCTTTTGGGGAAGGTCTGGGGGAATTTGGGGAAATTTCGAGTTTTGACCACCAACAACAGCGCACCAACAACAAATGGATTTTGCAGAAATGCGAAACGGGGATTTTTTCGGCTATTTTTTTCTGCTTTCGCTCCATATTCGTGTGTCGTGACGCATTTTGACGCGACTGAGCAGCCGATGCTCGAATGCTGAATTGGCACGAAAATGGATTCAGTTCGATTTGGAAAGGACAGGATGGTACGCAAACGAGGCCCGCATCCCAAGAAGACACCGAACTCCTCCACCCGCACCCCATGCACAATTTTCGCCACAAAGCTCAATGGCAAAACAACCAGCGAAACATCAGCCATAACGCATCAGCACTCACATCAGCACATTCCATCAGCACTCCGGGATTTTCATGAGTCCAAAATGTGTGCTGCTGGATTGCATCGTTTAAAGGGGGTGTGCGCTGCGAAAGACATGCGAGTGAATGGCGGACCGCGGTACGATGCCCACAGAAAGTTAAATTTCTCCTGAACAAAGCGACGGTTTTTGATGCAGTTTCGCATGGCGCAAAGCTGCAAAATATGATCCCAACCTTTTGTCGGGAAAAACTCTGAAACCATTTGAGGAACAAAACGCCTTGGACAAATGAAAGGGAGCTAAGTGAAAACAGAGAAATGGAAAATATTGTTGAACAACAATGGGTTTTAAATGGAAAATCGCCGGAGTAGAAATTAAAGTTTTTTACACTAGCTCCCTTTAATTTGTCCAAGGCGAAAAGTGCTCAAGTTTCGGAGAAATAAAATTCCGGGTCCCTGCCAAGAATCCCAAAAACATTGGATTTGAACACCACTCAACAATAATTTTCAGACCAGAGAGAAGTGATAACATTACATGGCAGCATTGTTTTGTTTTTTAGCGGTGAAAAGTCAGTGCCTCCCTCGGATTTCCACCAAACTCAGCACAACTTGCACAACAATTGCCGCCCACAGACCGCTTGTGCAGCCGTCGATTGTGCACCGTCGATTGTGCATGAGCAAAAGCGACTGGGACATGAGCGACTGGGACACGAAGGAAAAATGCTGATCGCTCGTCTACAACAGGAAGCCTGTCTCCTGTTTCCTAGTTTTAATTTTAGAATTCGACCCAATTTGTATGTCAATTTCATAGAAAGAGATGGTGCCTATCCCACCAACCTACCCATGCTTTTTTACCTCAGCGCTATCTAACACTTCATTTGAAATGTGTGTGTTGCCGTGATTATGCACCTGCAGTTATTATTGGCATGAGGCCCTATTGAACTGCACAGGAAAAAAAATTCATCTTTATATTTTGTACTTATCTAAGTCCCACACAATTAAAACAAAATAAGTTCACCCACCACATTTCTGTGGTGAACAAATTAGTGATTCAAGTTTCATACAGTTTTGTTTTGTTTCAAACCTAACGAGCACTCAGTTTGAGCATTGCTACATAAATTGTGATTGACAGGTGCCGATTCAGTGATTGACAAGTAAGTCTGCGACTTTATTCCTTTGTGTTGATGACTTATTTTTTGTTTTTTAACTCACTTTCTCATTTTCTGATCAAAATCCAAAATTAAAATTCTTGTAATTTTTTTTCGCAACAGGAAAATGAACTACTGTTTGATGAATCTCCTGACATCCCATCTCCAGTGAAGCCCAAACTCCAGCTTAAGCCACAGCAGCAACTTTGTGCCACCGCACCTTTCCCTTCCAAGGAGCCAAGCCGCACTGTTGTTGCCAAACCACTGAAGAAGATTATGCTTGATCGGACAAGGATAACATCGGCGGATAAGGAAAACCATTCAGAAGAGACCTCAGATGAGAGCCAAGCATTCGATCAACATGAAGATCATTCTCAGCCGACGGATGAGAAGCCAGAGGTTGTGAAATTGTCAGGATTGAGTGCCCAGGAGGTTTGTAATTCAATTTGTTATTCATTATTGTTTATGGTGGTAGGAAAATAGCTAAAAAAAGGTTTGCATTTCACCATGCAACAATTCTCAAAACATGTTCATTAAAATCACGACACACGTCTCCGCTCAGCAGAGCATGCTCTCTTTGGGAGATCCTGCGGGTTGGCACTTGCCGTAAAACTGATCCGAGGCGTTTCCGTTGAATGCAGAGCGGAGTTGGGTTACGATTATGGGGCATTTTTCTCCCTGCTCGCCCAAGTTGTGCAACAAGGTTCATACCCAGCCACCGGTCATATGGCTGTCAGCTCAGGATGGCAAATGAAGAAGAACGTTAAAATATTTATTAGGTACAGGGTGATCCATAAAAAACTCGCCCGAAACTCTTTCGTGAGTTTTGCGTTAAGTGGCAGTCCTTCTAAGGGGTGGAGAGCCTGGGAGGCTGAGCCCATTCTTCTCAATCCTAGGGCAAGTGATGTCAGAGTAGTGTTTGTCATGGTTTTGGATGGACTCCTGCAAGAATTTATGTAAAACGGAACATTAGGTAGCGGTGGCAAGAATATGCAATATGACTGGTGTTGTCTCTTTTATCGCTTTCAATCCATGACTTATTCAAGCAGCAACTCTCGAAGCCAGGATTGGCAGGCACAACAAGCTCTGTTTCATGTTCTCCCTTAGGAGTTGGTTGCTGTAAAAGACGGAACGCAGTCCGGGTGGTGAGCTGGCCTCCAAATGGGGTACTTGCAATTGGTTTTGACTAAAATTACTCGTTACTTGGAAGGCATTCTTGGGCGGCAGCAGATTCTCTTCGGTGACGTGGGGCAGTCCACATATCGACTTTCCTCAAGCAGCTGCCCCTCAGTGCAGAAAGCTAATATCCATGGTCCCACAAAATCATTACCCTACCCACGCTACCAACGAGAATCTGGTACAGCTCCAGAATGCCTTCCCATAGAGTTATGTTAGGCAAGACCAATTTGCCACTGCCCCATTTGGAGGACAGATCTCCTGCGTTACGTCTTACACAGCAACCAATTCCTAAGGGAGAACATGAAACAGAGCATGTTGTGCCTGCCCATCCTGGCCTCGAGAGTTGCAGCTTGAATAAGTCATGGATGGAAAGTGATAAAAGAGATAATGCCATAAACGCCCGCACGGAGCTTGGTGTGGGGCGTGGAGTTGCGGAAGGCATGTTTCAGTTTGCGGCCAGGTGTTGAGCTGATGTGAATGTTTGCTAATTGCTTGCTTAAACGAACGTGCGAGTCGTGCGGTTAAAATAGGCCAGTAGGGGACGGCTGCGTAGATGCGTGCGTCTTTTCCGCTCAGGGCAAGGGCGGGAGGTGTGGTGGGGTTGTGTCTGCGATGTACCAGGCGCAAGAGTGATCTGATCGCGTCAGGCTTGTGTCCATTCTTGTAGGCGAGTTGTTGAATGCGTTGTATTTCTTCATTTCGGTCTTGTTTATTGGTGCAATGGGTGTATGCGCAGTTGAGGAGGCTGGACCAGGTGGACGTTTTTTGTTGATTGGAGTGGAAGGAGTTGGCAGGGATGTAGCAGGTGCTGCGGATAGATTTGGTGTACACGGCGGTTGAGAAGTTGCTGCAGTGGCGCGATACTGAAAAGTCCAGGAAGTTAATTTGGTTGTTTTCTTTATCTTCTCTTGTGAATTGGACATAGGGATGGATCGCATGATACACAACTTCGCCGCCTTTCAAATGAGATCAGCTGATGTGATTTGAAACTCGTTCAGCGTTTGTTTTTGTTTCGGCCTGTTTCATGCGCCGCTTTTTAATTTTTCTGGATGTTTTCTTGTGCCAGGATATTCACAATGTGCCTGTACGGAGACAGTTTTCCCGAAATGAGAAAATGGCAAAAGGAATGAGCTCGGTCTTGAAAGAATTGCAAACTTTAGAATGAAGTCTTTTTTTAATCGGGAAGGGACCGTTGTCAAACATGCCACCAAAAAGTGATCATCTCACTTCATTCACAGTCGGTCATGGACGTTTTTTGATTCACTCCCTCCTTCTGAGGCGTTTCGTCCACTGGGCCAACTAGACCATGGCCAAGGGACCCGTGTTAAAAGTGGGCCCGTTTTCCGGCTCGAAGAAAAAAAACAAACATCCGGCCGCGTGTAAAACAAATTAGTCTCGACCTGGCATGTGCGATTCGCTCTCCCAGGTGTGACATTTCGTTTCTGGAATACAACCCAAAACGAACACTATTTTTCCCAACTTCTACAGCATTGAGGGGCTCTGCACTCAGACCCACTTCCCGTTTCTGAACCCAGTCTGGCCTGTGTTGTATGATATTTTGAAACCGTGGCAGAATGAATCCCCCTTCATTTTATCATGGTTTTGCGCCATGATATTTTGATTCCCACCGTGAGATTTTGAATCCCCACCTCAATCTGTCATGGACGGGCCGTGAGATAATGATACCCCACCTCATTCTATCATGGTTTTCAGCCGTGAGATAATGATACCCCACCTCACTTTACCACGGTTTTCAGCCATGAGATAATGAAACCCCACCTCATTCTGCCACGGTTTTCAGCCGTGAGATCATGATACCCCACCTCATTTTCTG
>JASGXE010003966.1:0-25367 GCA_030068105.1 Sinentomon sp. SZTP_YWyxl | reverse complement strand
TTTTCATGTATTCTGTGCTCGATAAAGCTTTACATCCAGGAGTCAAAACTGCATTTTTGCCTCTTTTTTTCATGTATTCTGTGCTCGATAAAGCTTACATCAAAGAGGTCAAAACTGCATTTTTGCCTCCTATTTTTCATGTATTTCTGTGCTCGATAAGCTTTACATCCAGGAGTCAAAACTGCATTTTTGCCTCCTTTTTTCATGTATTTTGTGCTCGATAAAGCTTTCATCCAAGGAGGTCAAAACTGCATTTTTGCCTCCTTTTTTCATGTATTTTGTGCTCGATAAAGCTCTTCCAATCCCAAAAGAAAGGGTCAAAACTGCATTTTTGCCTCCTATTTTTCATGTATTCTGTGCTCGATAAAGCTCTACATCCAAAGGAGGTCAAAACTGCATTTTTGCCTTTTTCCATTTTAAAGCTTTACATCCAGGAGATCAAAACTGCATTTTTGCCTCCTTTTTTCATGTATTTTGTGCTCGATAAAGCTCTACATCAAAGAGGTCAAAACTGCATTTTTGCCTCCTATTTTTCATGTATTCTGTGCTCGATAAAGCTTTACATCCAGGAGATCAAAACTGCATTTTTGCCTCCTGTTTTTCATGTATTTTGTGCTCGATAAAGCTCTCATCCAAAGAGGTCAAAACTGCATTTTTGCCTCCTTTTTTCATGTATTTGTCTTCGATAAAGCTTTACATCCAGGAGATCAAAACTGCATTTTTGCCTCCTGTTTTTCATGTATTTTGTGCTCGATAAAGCTCTTCATCCAAGAGGTCAAAACTGCATTTTTGCCTCCTTTTTTCATGTATTTTGTCTCGATAAAGCTTCATCCAAGAGGTCAAAACTCATTTTTGCCTCCTGTTTTTCATGTATTTTGTGCTCGATAAAGCTCTTCATCCAAGAGGTCAAAACTGCATTTTTGCCTCCTATTTTTCATGTATTCTGTGCTCGATAAAGCTCTACATCCAAGAGGTCAAAACTGCATTTTTGCCTCCTGTTTTTCATGTATTCTGTGCTCGATAAAGCTTTACATCCAGGAGATCAATACTGCATTTTTGCCTCCTATTTTTCATGTATTCTGTGCTCGATAAAGCTCTACATCAAAGAGGTCAAAACTGCATTTTTGCCTCCTATTTTTCATGTATTCTGTGCTCGATACAGCTTTACATCCAGGAGATCAAAACTGCATTTTTGCCTCCTGTTTTTCATGTATTTTGTGCTCGATAAAGCTCTACATCAAAGAGGTCAAAACTGCATTTTTGCCTCCTATTTTTCATGTATTCTGTCTTCGATAAAGCTTTACATCCAGATCAAAACTGCATTTTTGCCTCCTGTTTTTCATGTATTTTGTGCTCGATAAAGCTCTTCATCCAAGAGGTCAAAACTGCATTTTTGCCTCCTGTTTTTCATGTATTTTGTGCTCGATAAAGCTCTTCATCCAAGAGGTCAAAACTGCATTTTTGCCTCCTTTTTTCATGTATTTTGTGCTCGATAAAGCTCTTCATCCAAGAGGTCAAAACTGCATTTTTGCCTCCTATTTTTCATGTATTCTGTGCTCGATAAAGCTCTACATCCAAGAGGTCAAAACTGTATTTTTGCCTCCTGTTTTTCATGTATTCTGTGCTCGATAAAGCTTTACATCCAGGAGATCAAAACTGCATTTTTGCCTCCTATTTTTCATGTATTCTGTGCTCGATAAAGCTCTACATCAAAGAGGTCAAAACTGCATTTTTGCCTCCTATTTTTCATGTATTCTGTGCTCGATACAGCTTTACATCCAGGAGATCAAAACTGCATTTTTGCCTCCTGTTTTTCATGTATTTTGTGCTCGATAAAGCTCTACATCAAAGAGGTCAAAACTGCATTTTTGCCTCCTATTTTTCATGTATTCTGTCTTCGATAAAGCTTTACATCCAGGAGATCAAAACTGCATTTTTGCCTCCTGTTTTTCATGTATTTTGTGCTCGATAAAGCTCTTTATCCAAGAGGTCAAAACTGCATTTTTGCCTCCTATGTTTCATGTATTCTGTGCTCGATAAAGCTTTACATCCAGGAGATCAAAACTGCATTTTTGCCTCCTGTTTTTCATGTATTTTGTGCTCGATAAAGCTCTACATCAAAGAGGTCAAAACTGCATTTTTGTCTCCTATTTTTCATGTATTCTGTGCTCGATAAAGCTTTACATCCAGGAGATCAAAACTGCATTTTTGCTGTTTTTTGCATATATTTTGTGCTCGACAAAGCTCTTCATCCAAGAGGTCAAAACTGCATTTTTGCCTCCGCTCTGCATCCAGGAGATCAAAACTGCATTTTGCCTCCGATTTTTCATGTATTCTGTGCTCGATAAAGCTTTACATCCAGGAGATCAAAACTGCATTTTGCCTCCTATTTTTAATGTATTCTGTGCTCGATAAAGCTCTACATCCAGGAGATCAAAACTGCATTTTGCCTCCTGTATTTCATGCATTTTGTGCTCGATAAAGCTCTACATCAAAGAGGTCAAAACTGCATTTTTGCCTCAACACGACCAATGGATGGCCTTTTTGTTAGCCTTTTACCTTTATTGACTGTGGATGCAAGGTGTGGCCATTTAAATTGGACCTACTTTGTCGGGAAAAGCCACAATTCTGATTTCTGTTGTACCAGGATTCTGTAAAAAGGACAATATCTGCTACTTGCTGAGCAAAATAAAATGCTGTCTGGCTGCTTGGCCTCAGAAGACCTGACCTGCAGTTGCCAAACAAAAATAAAATCTTTTTGGCAGCCTTCCCCATTTGCCTCGGAACTTGAAAAGTCTTATTGCTGAGCGAAAAGACATTGGCATCTGATCGGATCTTGCTTCTAAAACCTTCAGTATGTACGTTTTTTCAGACTGGGAAGGTTTTCAGTGTGATTGGGCCCACATTTCTTGGTATGTTGGGCCCACATTTCTTGGTATGTCGGTGATAATCGAGATAACCAACTTCTATTGCACATACATACGTTGATGAACAGAAGAGAAAGCCCATCCATCAGCAAGCTCAGCATTTTTCACCCCAGCCAGGGCAAACTGATAAAGGACTTTAAAAAGAATGCCTGGTTGTGGACACTGGATAAGTTGGTGCCGTCTAAAGACATTCAAAGAATTGGTCAAAAGCTGGTAGGCCTAACAAACAAAACAATGAAGTTGGGTATTTCGGCTGGTGGGTTGTGAATCCCCTGGACCTTGTCACCAAACCTACCCCATTCTTAGTAAGAAAGATTGTCATTCTTTTCATGATTGACTTTTTCTACTTTTCCTTTCCTACCAACCTAGGGTCACGGCTCCTTGTCGAAAACCCTTCCACTTCCAAGGGATTGGAGGGCCTATGTGAACTTGACGGCGGTAGAAATCTTTCTGGGCTGGGTTGCGCTTCAGACCCTCCTACTGCTCATTCCAATTGGCAGAGTTGCCCACGGACAACCGAACCGTGAGGGCATAAGGAAGTACAGATTGAACGGTAGGTAATCCTTTCTTCTCTGTTGGCCGGTGGCTTACAGAATTTGGGTTTGGTAGGTATATCAAGCATGATTCTAGATGGTATATCAAGATGGTTCTTTTGGTAGGTACCTAGGAGATCAGCGGAGTTTGAACGAAATATGCGCAGGGCTCGAAATTGAAGTTTTTGAACTGGCAGGGATGGGCAAGGTTGGGCACCAATGGAGTTGGAGGTTGGCTCTGTGGGAGTGCCGGATGTGGCTGTCACATCTCCCTGCTGAGATGAACAGATGGGCCAGTGGGAGATTTCAATATTTGCCTCTCCACAACAGCTGATTTTTTTAGGATTCCCACCAGGCATTCCCATAGGGGGGGGGGTTACCCCCCTGGCCGAAGGCTTGTCACCCCCCTTTGCCAAAGGCCAGGGCCCACCACTGGTCGGAACCCGGGTACCCTTGCTGGGTTCCCTTTGGCCAAAGGCTAGAGGGGACCTTCCAAGAAAAACCACCTCCATGATCAATTTCAGGAACATTCCCATTCGGGGGGCGGCGTTGGGTGTCCCCCTGAAGAAAGGCCAGCCCCCCGGATGCCCGAAGGCCAGGGCCCCCCTGGGGGCCCTGTCCTTCGGGCATCCTGGAGGGGGGCCTGACCTTCATTTCATGAATTTTACAACAAATTCATTCTCAGTTTTTTTAGAGCCAAAGGGTGCCCACCATTCTGGAAAACCTGGAATTGTCGATGAAATTTTTTCTTTCTGGAAAAGTCAGGGAATTTCCACAAAAATGGGAAAAGTCAGTATTTCCAAATTGAACAAGAAGAGCTCAAAAAGATAAGAAAGTGACTGTGACTATCTCCGGCATCATTTTGGCCTCAAGAACACAAATTCA
Source organism: Sinentomon sp. SZTP_YWyxl (assembly GCA_030068105.1). NCBI lineage: Eukaryota > Metazoa > Arthropoda > Protura > Sinentomata > Sinentomidae > Sinentomon > Sinentomon sp. SZTP_YWyxl. The sequence continues at coordinate 21,022 of JASGXE010003966.1, read as the reverse complement.
GCACCGAAAATGAAGCCTAAATTTCAAAATTTCTTCAGCTTCTGGAGGGTGGAGCCTCCCAGACCCCCCACCAGGGGCTCTGCCCCTTGGGACCCCGCTGGGGCTCCGCCACAGACCGGCTCTGCCCCTTGGAACCCCGCTGGGGCTCTGCCCCAGACTCCCCGCCAGGGTTTTTGCCCCTTGGACCCTGCTGGGGCTCCGCCCCAGACCCCGATTACTGCCCCCCTTCTCTGAAATGTCTTAACCCCCGTAAGACCCTTGCTTTTGGGAATGTCTGATTCCCACAGGCAGGGAACAACAAAAGGCTAGGCAGGGAAATGCTAAAAATGGAAAAAAGGCTAAAAGTCAGGATAAACTGTGAAGCATCATCAGGACTTGTGAAAAAATTCGCTTTAGCATGAAAAAATGATTGCATAAAAATTAGCTTGAGGATGGAGCATTTTAGACAACCTCAGTCCGACTCCCTCCATTCAAAATGGCGATCGAAATGAAAAATGAAATCCCAAGAAGATGCTGTAAGCCTGACTTCTCACGATGCGGAACCACCACAGCAGATACTGTTCAAATCAGAGTGTGTTCTGAGAACACCTCTTCCTCGATGATCGTTGACGTTGAACGTGGTTCCACCACCGAGGGGGAGAGATGAAAACACGTCTAAATTCACCTGATAACAACCCTTATTGTGTGCGCCTCTCCTTCTGTTATGCTCACTATTTGAATACCCAATTCCTCTTTTCAGGCTGGTTGTCCTTGCTTGTGTCGCTCGTGGCACTGGGTGGAATTGTTTATGCCAAAATTCCACTGAGAATCGTCCAGGCACGCATTCTTCCTCTAGCCGTCACTGCACTCATCTTCTCTGCGATCCTTGCGACACTCCTTTACATCAAATCTCTCTGGGCCAAAGTGCACCAGCTGTCACCTGCAGCTCAGCTGGCCCGCGGGAGCAGGGTCTATGGATGGTTCTGGGGTCGTGAACTCAACCCCAAGATCGGACCGATTGACATCAAAATCCTCCTGCATCGGATTGGAACTCAAGGAGCCGTGAGTTGTTGTATTTTTGTGTGTGGTTTTCGACTGTCTTGAATTTTGTCGGTGGACATTTTTTTGTACCCTTTTCTTTCATCGATAAAAATGTGCTGTAGACGAGGTTGCGCTCCTACCGTGCAAGTTCCACAATTTCTTTTCCGCTTTACTTGGAATCCTTTCCTCATTCTGGGGCCATCACGATTCAATCTTCAGAGTAGATAAGACTGGGCAGATATCGAGTTGTGGTGGCCATTGGTCGGTGTTCTGTTCCTCGAGGTCAAGGTTCATCAGATCAATGGTGCAATTCCATCAGATCAATGGTCACCAAAGCTTGTAGAAAAATTCACCGTTGGTATAATGTGGATGCGCGACCTTCGTGGATGCGCGACCTTTTCCAGCCTTTTTGGCAGATAACCGAGGAGATGCTTGACAGCAAGCAAACGGCGGATTCCAATCAGTAGGTTGGCTACAAGCAATATGGTCAGTGAGGGTAGGGAGTTAGGCCAGGTTTCGCTTTTATTGAGAAATTTGCTTTTATTGAGAAATATCTAAAAGAAACCCCAAATTACGCCACAGAATTTTAAGTGCGTTCATTTTCAGAATGGTCCGCTCCACGCCAAAACTTGCGGTAAAATGAAGGTGGGAGCGGGGGCATGGCAGCGGTGTCCAAATTTTCAACATTCTGTCCAAATTTTCAACATTCTATGCGCGAATGGAGAAGTGAAATTCCCGTCAGCGCCGGTGGCTCAGTGGCAGAGCACTAGGCTTCAGATCCGAAGATCGTGGCTTCGAGTCTCGCTGTCGGCAAATTTTTTTTTCATTTTCGTTTCGCACATGTTCGCATAGACAAAACATTATCACAGATGTAAAAGCAACCCAAACATGATTTTGAAATTTTCCAGACATGAATTCGCATGCCTGTTTTCCAGTTGTTGGCAACAACAGCAGATGAGGCCTCAAGCAATTGCAGGTCGGTGCCAATTGCTGCGGGAGGGCCAGCGAAGTTTCGGTTCAGCGCTGCACACTGGAAGTGCACATTTTAAAAGCAGGATAGCGGAATGACCAGCAAACCAGACAGATAAAATTGAAAAAACTCCGAAAAGTAGAATTATCAAAAGATTGGGAGGTGAGAACTAACAGAGTTTCGAAAATTGAGGCCCCCAGCTCAAAATCTCCTATATTCCCGATTTTTGCACAAATTTGCACATCCCTGACTACAAAAAGGGCGCGGACCATTCTGAAAATGAACAGACTTTAGTTGCTCGAAATGCAGCTGCTGGTTGCAAAGTTTAACCCTTCATTCTAGTGTTCTATTGTACAAGTTTTTTATTCTTATTTCATCAAAGTTGAAAGTGTGCAGGATCCTACTCGGAAAGGGTTGGAATTCAACATCAAACATGGCCGGGATGAGGAAATTTAGGGGCAAAACCACGTTGGGATATTTGTGATGTTGACAGGAGAAAACGCATTTTCTGGTTCTTTGGTGTGAAGGATTTACGGAATATTCCGCCTGAAATTTGGGCATCGGGGCTGGACTGTTGAAACTCCAACCAATCATGAACCTTGGTGGCTATTGCCCCTTGGTCCCGGATAAAATTAAATCCCCACCAGTTCGTCCCTATCCACTTTTACTAGCCACTTTTACCAGTCCATACCCACCCATTTTCATGTGATCACCGACCTGTGGCCATGACATGTCGCTCTGTTTTTCAGGCTATTATGATTCTCGCTCTCGTCATCAAGGATATCAACGACCGTGGGGGTGGTGTTCTGTCGTCCGTCTGGGCGTCGATCAATCCAACCCTCTTGCTTGGAGCGGGGACGTTTGTCCTGTTGGTCCTTGACTACACCCTACATGAGGACACCTACCTCACCACGTTTGAGGTCATGCACGAGGGCGTTGGCTTCTTGCTGATCTCCACTTGTGCGACCATGCCTACAATGTTGGCGCTCAACGCAAAGTTCATCATTGAGGACAGGTATGTTTGGTCTTATTTCCCCAAGTGATTTCTAATTTTTATTGTTTTTCTGCCTTGACAGACTCCCGCGATGAGGTCATAGCTACTCCCTCAGATTGGCTGCGGTTAATTGTTGAGTACGGAGGGAGAGAGGGAATTGCATCATCGCTTTCCGGCTGTAGTGTTTGATGCCACCTGCCACCATTCGGCTGCTTCGTGCGACTATGAACTGCGTTTGCTGTGTTTCATCGACGAAAGGGACGGCAAATTGTCTGGCGCCACGACCCGTTTCCCAAACGCGTTTAAAACAATTTCCTGATTTGAGAGGCCACTGTAGTCGGATTGGATGTCAAGTTTTTGCTGACGAAGTTTCGAGAGCGAAACGTAACGTTTCTCTGCATTTCAACCAACGAAAGGCGATGGATATGACAGTTCCTATTAATCGTTTTCAAGTGTTTTTCTGCTTCCCCATTAAAAATGTGCAAAACGTTTTGATGAGGGCCTCCAACATGACTTGACATTCTTGCCTTTACTCTAAAAAATGGGGGATGGGAGACACCCCCTCCCTCTGCTAAAATGACGGGAGGGGATGTCGACCTCCATTGCGGCATACCATCCACGATTTCTGGCAGATCTGTCCGACCATGCCTTTACTTTTCGTTGCAGGGTCGAGTTGCCAAAGTGGGCACTGTTGCTGATTGGAACGACCAGTCTGATTGGAATTGCCATAAACAGATTGAGCATCAATCAGAAGAACCTTTTCAGAAAGAACCCCCTTCACCCGTCACTTGCTCGTGAGTCTTTTTTGACAGTAATAAATAATTGTTGATTGTTGTGAACTGGCCATGTTGAATAATGGTGTTGTTGTCCTGTCGCTATGTTTATGAACGATGTTTGGCTTGTGTTGCCGGCATCTGTGTGGACTTGATCCTTCCAACGTAGCACATCTTGGCAGGGTGTCCCAGCAACTCGGGAGACACACTGGATTTTCTTGTTCTGGTAAAGTAAAGAGGGCCTAATTTCAAATAAATTGCAAAAAGTTTGGAAATCTCAAGAAAATAAACTTCCCAGGGCTATGCACCAGACACTTTTTGGCCACTCATCAATGCAGATCTATTGCTTTCTTTCTCTGTGTTAGCTGCTCCTTTTACACATGGATCGTCTTTTTTACGCATGAGTGACTGTTCCTTTTTACACATGGCTGGACGGCTGGTCCTTTTTACAAAAGGCTGGACGGCTGGTCCTTTTAACACATGGCTGGACGACTGGTCCTTTTTACACATGGCTGGGTGGCTGGTCCTTTTTACACATGGCTGGGTGGCTGGTCCTTTTTACACATGGCTGGGCGGCTGGTCCTTTTAACACATGGCTGGGGACGGCTGGCCCTTTTAACACATGGCTGGACGGCTGGTCCTTTTTACACATGGCTGGACGGCTGGTCCTTCTTACACATGGCTGGATGGCTGGTCCTTTTTACACATGGCTGAACGGCTGGCCCTTTTAACACATGGCTGGACGGCTGGTCCTTTTAACACATGGCTGGACGGCTGGTCCTTTTTACACATGGCTGGACGGCTGGTCCTTTTAACACATGGCTGGACGGCTGGTCCTTTTAACACATGGCTGGACGGCTGGTCCTTTTTACACATGGCTGGACGGCTGGTCCTTTTTACACATGGCTGGGTGGCTGGTCCTTTTTACACATGGCTGGGGACGGCTGGCCCTTTTAACACATGGCTGGACGGCTAGTCCTTTTAACACATGGCTGGACGACTGGTCCTTTTTACACATGGCTGGGTGGCTGGTCCTTTTTACACATGGCTGGGCGGCTGGTCCTTTTAACACATGGCTGGGGACGGCTGGCCCTTTTAACACATGGCTGGACGGCTGGTCCTTTTTACACATGGCTGGACGGCTGGTCCTTTTAACACATGGCTGGACGGCTGGTCCTTTTTACACATGGCTGGACGGCTGGTCCTTTTTACACATGGCTGAACGGCTGGCCCTTTTAAGACATGGCTGGACGGCTGGTCCTTTTTACACATGGCTGGATGGCTGGTCCTTTTTACACATGGCTGGACGGCTGGTCCTTTTTACACATGGCTGGACGGCTGGTCCTTGTACGCATGGCTTGTCTTCTTTACACACTGTTACCGACTCCAATAATTCACACATGGGCTGAGCCTTTTTTTTTACACATTTTCAATTTGTAAAAGGACCACTAGTTTCGCAAGCAGATTGTAACTGATGGTTAACTGCATTGGATATCCACACTCCACAGACTTATTTTCCAAGTTTTTGCAAGAAATATTAATTTTCCTTCCAAAAGTAACAAAAGATCAAAATTTTCTCCTTCCGGTTCCAGGGGACTCTGATCCCCAGACCAGCCTGCCTTCCTCGAGGCTCCATCCCTTTGAACTCCCTCGAGGCTATGACTTAGATGCACAGCTAAATTTTTAGTCGATCACCAATGAAATTCTGTGTCCCTCTCTAATTTCTCTGAGTCAACTGAAGGATCACAAACTGAAACACGTGCACAAACATGAGGTGATCTGACTTCTTCAAATTCAAATTTTTCACGAACTTGTTTTCAAAATCTTTGCGTTGTTTTTCCCCTGAGAAACGTCAGCTTTTGGGTGACTCCATCCCAAAGTCTATCTCTCTTGAGCTTCACCCCGTTAAACTTAAGACTCCACTGGGGCTGAGGTACCCAGGCGTTGTGTTCGAATTGAATGATTCTCTGAAGACAGCCAGGTTTCCCAAAGTTCGGTTTTGTTGCGTTGTCCTGATCGAACTTCCACGATGTTTGAACTTTTAATTTAAGGACCACTATGAACGATGCCTGAAAAATGGGTTGGTCTTTCGACAATTTGCTCTTTGGCATCTGGAAAGTACAGCAATTTATTTTTTCCAAAAACACTGGACACTTCCTGGTCGTAGGTCGACACCTTTTTTTGCCATCTTCTTGTGGCTGACTTGCTTGAAACCTTACGAAAAAAGGCAAAAGGGAACATTGAGCTCTTTCGCTAAAAACTGCAAAAAACTCCGAATTTGGATACCTTGTGTTTGAAAAATGAAGATCCTGCATTTGGGAGCTTGGGCTTGGATTTGAAAAATTAAAATCCCAACTGGAGTGTTGCTTCAGCCAATGCTGTAATGCTGTCAGTCAACTTTTAAGATTAGTAATCGCCATTCGCCTTTGTCGTCAGATTTTCATTGCACCAAGTGCATTTACACTTCTCTTCTATCTTCTGTTTCAGATTTGGTCACAATTCCAACATCGCAGGGCAAGAAGCTGATAGCTAGCAGCTGGTGGGGTTGGGTTAGGCATCCAAACTACCTTGGTCTCATCATTGTGGGGTGGGCAGCTGCGTTGAGCACTGGTAAGTTGGCTTTTATCAATCATTCTCCGTACTCACTGGATGGGGGGGGGTTGTTACCATCTGGAATGGGCCTGCCACCAGCATTGGTGGATGGTGGAACAAGATTAGACATTTCCAATGTGCATTTTATTTAGTTTTGGCTGGAAAATAGTTTGTCAACATTTTTTACCATTGATTGGCCACAGCTATTGAACAATAATGAATGTCTGCTGGTGTGAAACATCACATTGATCTGAGTGCAAAAATCACACCAAAATATCCACTCCAAAAAGAAGATCTGGAAAAGTCAGGGATTTCAAGGGCTTTTGCCGCCAAACCTGGAAAAGTCAGGGAAATCGAAATGCCAAAAGGGAATTTTCCAGTCAAATTACTCGGTTTGAGCCTCTGTTTTGGAACATTCGAGCCAATTTGTGTCAAAAATGCTTTTTTCTCAAAATGAACGGTTTTCATCAAGCTGTGCAATTCTTGCATTCTTTCCGGAAAATCCTGAAAATTGACAGTTTTATGAGACATCGGGCCAGAAAAGGGCCTGGATTTCCCTGGCAACGGACCTGGAAAATTCAGGGAATTGAGATCTGGGAAATGGCTGGCAACCCTGAATATGTGGGTATACACATGAGGTGTGACCTGATCCCATTTCTGCTTTCCAAAATTCTGACTAAACTAAGCAAGCCTGACCTAACCTTCCTACGCTGCCTCAACAACCTACTGTGTCAGCCTAAAGCCTGGTGTCCACCTGCTGGTTTTACAGTTGACCCATGGTACTGGAACAAAAGGTAAAGGAAGCTTCGCCGTTCCCCATTCAAAATTCGCTTGCTGAGTGATGCGTGTTTTCATGTTTCAGTTTCTCGCCGCTGGGTGCGCACAGTTCGCAAGTTTGAAGGAGATGAGAAAAACGAGCAGTACTGGAGACGGGATTCGCCGACAGAAAGTTGATTATCTCTTGAACCAGATAACGGATTTTGTTCAAATTTCAAAGTGAGAAAGCCGGAAAATTGGCGATTTTAGGCGTTTGAAACAATCCCGATATTTTCACTGACAAAACATCAAAACAATTTCAGGAAAAAATTGTGAAATGTTGCGATGTGATCAAATGCCGGGGTCCTGCCAGATATTATTTTTCGTGATCGTGCGATTTTTTCCGCTGCAACATGGTTTCCACCTGCGGAAGAGTTGTAGAGAAAGCTTTTAGCTTTCCAAAAATTCCAAAATCATTGCATTTGAACTCTATTTGGCCGTTTTGGGGCAGAAAATGCGACATGAAACATTGTCTTGTTTTCGGTGCAAGAGCATGCGGCAAAATTGATGATGCGCAGTGCGCACAACCGGTGTTGCCGGGACTTTTGCGCAGAAAGTCTTCAAAATTGAAAACGGTTGGTTTAGGATGTTGACCTTTGGAAGATGGGTACAGAGCTTAAGTCTTTCAGCACAAGAGCCAAACAAACAAGCAGCGAGACAGAACACAGCAAGAACTCTCACAATTCAAAAATCAACAAATTCCAATTTGTGCGAATTGGTCAAATACCAACGGCGGTTCCTTGAAATGTTTTCTCCAGCGGAGCCAGTCAGACAACTTGAGTCAGACAACAGTCAGAAAACTGCAACTGAGAAGTAAAATAACCTTGCAAACGATTCTGGTTTGAAATTTTGATCTCATCAACATGAAAAAATTCAGCCTCAGACGAGAATCGAACCTGGGACCTCCAGCACAGTAGATAGACGCGCTAACCATCTGAGCTAACGCGCCACTTCGATAATTTCTTCGATAATTTCTTCGACCTTTTCTTGATCAAATATTTTGACAGAGACCATTTTCACTGTCTGCAGAGCGCAGCAGGAATGATGTAGGCATCCTGCACAAGAAACATACATGTTGCTGAGGTGCATATTTTTCCACTGAACAGATGTTTTCTGTAAAAATGCAGCCAGCGCCATTGAGCTCCGTTTATTTTTTCAGATTTGCCAACAGTGCTGCCGCCACATGGCGGCTTCACCGAAGCTATCGATGTTCTTTTACCTATTGTTCTAGGTTCCATGGTTGACCATTCCATTTTTGACCATTTTTCATTTCCTTTGAAAAATCCCCCTTAAAGAAGGCAAACCAATGGGGTTACCTGTGTTTCGAAAGCAGTCTGCCACAGTATGTAAGCGGAGAGAAGAGAGAGAGAGAGCCAGGGATCCATGTCTTCTGAACGAATTTTGCACTGCCCTGCAAGGCTGTTTTTGTTGATCTGACGTCGGTTTAAAAAATCTGACAATTTGATGCTGTTTTCATTCCAGGCTTATCGCATGCCGCACCCTACATCAAGCCGGCATTGAGCACACTCTTCCTCTTGGACCGTGCCAACCGCGACGGCAGACGAATGAAGAAGAAATACGGCGCCGCATGGGAACGTTACTGCGAACGGGTGCCAAAAAGGGTCATACCAAAAATCTACTAAAGATAATAAGTTGGTGATGGAGTCATTGAAGACTTCCGTTGGGACAGTGACAAGAAAGGGAAACTTTGTGTCAAGTGTGTTTTGTGCAAAAATGGTGTTTGCACCTTGAGCTTAATGATAATTGCAAACAGACGTGGCCAGTTTTTGGCAGTGTGCTGCACCGACCGTGAGATTCCAATTGATCCTCAACTTTTCAGGGTCAGAAAGACTAGATTAGACTGATTGATGGTGTTGATTCTTTTGTTGGGTGGAACAGAATTCTGACGCACCCTTTATTTTGTACAAACAAAGGTGTCTTTGAGCACCTTGCTGTGTTCGTCCCGCATTTACACATTTTAAAAGAACTTTTTTTCATTTTTCGACACACGCCCTCAAGGCCACTTGTATTTATCTTTTGAAAGTGTCTTTTGTGCTTTGCATTTTGTCCTGTATTGTCTGGTGAAAGTGCATAATTTTACTTAGCTGACAGCGTACATTCATCTTTGTAAATAGCACCATGCGTCATGAGTGTTTTTCCATTTTGAACTTTGTGTAGGTATACAGGGTTTCCCAAAAGTCACTTGACAACCCCAGAAAAGTGCATTACAGTTTTGAAGCAACTCTGGAAGCTTGGAGTGGAGTTTGTTCCAATTCGAATGGATAACACCCGCAGCAGGTAGCCTGCCCAATCTGAACCTGAAACCTCTTGTCAGAGCCCCACGAGAAGATTGAAAACTAGCAAATAGCAGGGGTTTTCAAGTGACTTTTGGGAAACCCTGTATGCATTACCTGGTTGATTTTTCAAAGTGCTGCATACAATCTTGCAGCTCCTAAGGCTATCAGAAAAGAATTTCTGCTGTTACTTAAGAAGATGCTTGCTGCGGCCATGGTGATTGCAGTCCCTTGTTGTCGGATGATCGACAACCTGCAAGCGACGGCGTGAAACCGTCTGGCATTGCCAAACTTCAGCCAGAAACGGCATGGCAGTGCAAGCGGCACGATGCAATGGATGCGTGAATCATAGAGAAATAAAAAGGTAGATGGATAGTGATGTGCGTCACCAATGCTGTTCAAGGGTGCAAAGAAGTCGGCTGATACCAACGCACATCTGCGAGCAAAGCTTCGTAACTGCTGGCATCAACTTCGAAAAGATTTCATGCAACCGGGATTCGAACCCTGGACCTCTTGTGTCACTCCATGTTGCTAACTGTAACACTACAGCGACGACGTCTAAAATTCAGAGCCTTGTTTGGAGAACTGACGACACGTACCTGCGTGGTTGCTGCCATCTCGGAAAAAACCTTCCGACTAGCAGACTTCCTTGTGTCACACAAATCCCCTCCCCTGGTTGAATAAGCCTTATTTGGCCCAATCTTGGCTCACCATCACACATGCGAGCAGGAAATAAAGCTTCAACAGAAATATTGTAAATAAGCCAGCATTTTATTAGCGTTACATTGCTCTATTACTTTACGAGCACGTATTTCATGCTTTTTCATTCATTGGTTTTATGCCTGCCAACCTTCTTGAAAAGAGTACAAAATAATTCTGGATTTAAAATCTTGTTTTTTTGGCCATGCATGACCACATAGAACAAAACTATGTGAAATCAGTGCGCATTTGTGTATGTGTGTGCCGGAGTGTGTCTTTCGGGAGCGTGATTGAATTTTGCAGAATGCTTTTTTTTATTTTTCAGTCGAAAGATTTTGTTTTTGAAATCTTGTGGGCACACTGTATCGACTTTGTCTGGAATTGTCCCGACGTGGATCACTTATCACTGACTGCTTTCCTCTTCTAAAGCAGCAGCTTTTTGAATAATTCTTTTTCAGGATGTTTCAAAACGTTAACCGCTGCATCGTAGTGCTATTCTGGTCCGAAATGTGGACTTTTTGTCATCCTAATGATAGAAAAATAATAAAAAAAAAAATGGCAGCTGATCAAATTCCCCAAAGATCAAAGATTAAATTCCCCAAATGTGGTCTTTGGAGAATTTGATCAGCCGCCGTTTTGTTTATTTTTCTATTTGCCAGATCCAGGCATTTGGGCTCTGCATCGGAGACAGTTCTTCCGGAAGACTTAAACCGTCCCGGCTGGACTTGAGCTCTGAGTTTTGAATGTTGATCAGTTACAGATGCTGGCTTACCCTGGAATGGTGCTTAAATGCAATTTTCTTTATTTATCCTAATGATGGGGCTCACCGGAAAAGACATGGGGCTTGGCAGACTGAATCACGACATCACTTTGGTAGCACCAAAAACTAGCATTAACCTTTTTAAATCCAATCAAAAGAAGTAGGTTTGTCACCAAGTCCATGGTGCCAATTGTGTCGCTCTGCTTTCCACTGCACCACAGACCAGATACCAGTGTGTGCAATGGGCCTCCAAGTCTAGAGTGCCACATAGGGTGCTCTGCTCCTACTAAACTTATTACTCTGCTGCATGTCTGGTCTTTGTGTCTGGAATAGTAGGGAGCCAATAATGGCACACTGGTCTTGATGCCACTGCATAAACAATGCATCTGATTTGTGTAGTGCATCCATATGAGCACCGACGCATGGAGTTCTGGACTAAAAGAGGTTGAGACAAATTGAAACAAAGAAAATGACGGAAATTAACACGCCTGGCGAATGGTTGTCTGTGCAGACTGCGCTATCACAATTGGTTTTTTTGTGTCAAGGAAGTGACGTCGTGATTTCACTGGTGCAAGGCTCCATTTATTTTTCGGTGAGGACTGAGTCATATGACGACAAAAGCCCCCCGACAAAAAAAAGCCCTCGACATTTCCAGTTCAGATTAGCGCAATGGTACCGCAAAAACATACCGAGGTCAGCGTTTTGTTGGAGCGAAACATCTGGGCAACAGCTGGAAAAAGCTTGTTGGTAATGCACAGATGGGTTGCTCTGAAAGTGGAGCAATTTTGTGCAAAGGAGTGTTGGTGAAATTTAGGACCGTTTCGGCGCTCTTTTTGCCGTAACACTTCCAATAAACACCGGCGTTTATTTGATTTTGTCATATCTCCAGCATTTTTTGGAGACCTGGGGTGTTTAAAGCAAAAATCTTCCAGCAGTACCTACCAGCGGAAATTCTTTGAAATGCCTGGGTGGGCTTACGAGTATAGGGATTTTCAGATTCCTATGTCAAACGTTGGGCCAATGGGTGAGTGGGAGCAAGCAAAAAGGCCACCGAATCCCTGGGTACAATAATTCTTCCCAGACCACACCCGCGAATAGCGTACGTTCATGTGGCGTGGCCGGTGCTGCGATCCAATCACTCACCTGCACCCGGCATCTATTGGACATCTATTGCCATTTTCTTCATGCACACACGGCGTCTATTGGAGACCCCGCATTTACCTGAACCCCTGCGTTTATTGGAAGTTTTACGGTAATTGTACCACGTACAACTTTCGATTAAGGGAACACGTCTGGTTTGACCGAGGTAGCTTCTTACCAACCACAGAAAGATTTCGCCACAGTTTTCAACCACTGTGCTCTCTGCCTCACTGGGTTTTTCTCGTCAAGAATTTTATAGCATGAATTTTTTGACCCTGTGTAACGATTATTGTTTATTTTTCTTGCTTTTATTTTTTAATATTTTCGATTTTGCTCAAATGTTTTGACTTAATTTGCAACTTTGTTCATCCCTGAGCACATGCCGGTTTACCTTGTGATTCCTCTCAACTGGGTGGTCTTGCAGCTTCGCATCTGCCGTCACAAATGCTATTCTCAGCGATTGACGTCGCAACAACAAGAACCTGGAGCCTTCTCCCACGCCGACTATGCCCAGATTTGCGGACCGTTGGAATTCCAGTGAAGCATGATTTTATTTTGTTCTCTTCGATGATCAACGCCAACCAATTTGAAGTCAGATGAAACAGCTTGTCTGGCTTGGTGGCAGCAGACAGAAGCTTGGTGGCAGAGCTTCGCGAATGATTTGGAAAAGAGGGTCCCTTGAAGGGCTCTCTTCCAAATCTTCGCTTTTTGCACCCGCAGCTTCTATCTGGGGGTGCAAGGCGGGGGTTTTTTATCTGGCTCGAAAGGGCCGGGTTTTTCCCCTACCTCCAGGGCAACGCAAAATGTGATCGACCAACCCTGGTTTCCAGCTTCGGCTGGTACAAATCAACAAAAAAAAAAAAAATTAACAAAAACAAAAAAAAAAGAAGTCAGATGTAAATTTTTCATTCTATGGTGCGATCTTTTGCCAGCCACTTCAGATATCCCCAGCAGACAACAAAAATGTCAATCTGCTGCTGCCCAGCAGCAGCTAAGAGCTCATGTTGTCGATCCATCTGTATTGATCAATGGACGACACTTGGCGCAACCATTGTGCTAAATACATAGTTATTCTATGTGCCAACACCAAACGGAGAGATTTAGGCTTTTTTCGCTAAATGGTGACAGATGGTGAGGTGATAACTCCAAACAATGTGTGCCACTAATTATTGTTCGTTTCGATGGAAGCTGTGAGTTATGAGAAAACGTTGCGCGCAGGCTTATTTCCATGAATTTTTTTTCGATCACTTTGGGAGGATTGTTTTTTGTTTTGCCTTTTTTATGATCTCAGATTGTTATAGGTATCTGTTTTATTATGTTCTTCCTGCATTTCATTTCCCCGTCTTGTGTTTTTATCTTGCATAACAATCCACAACCTAGATCTTCAGTTGGTTACAAGTTTTTTCAATCTGTATTTTACTGGAGGCTTGTTTGTATTGCTCTGTGCAATAGCAGTGAATTTTTTCCAAGATTTGTCAATTTTTCTTGTGCAATTTCATTGGGCAGTGTGAATGGTATATTTCAATTTCGGGGAAAGTTAACAGTTCTGGCATGGTGACATTTTGCTCACAGCTGCCACAAGAGGCTCTGTGAGGTCTGATTGTACTTACGGCGGTGAGATCCTTTACGGGCTTTCTTTTACAGGGTGGAATGGAAGGGAGTTTTTTTTACTCTCATCAAATAAGCCAGTCGTTATACCTGTGTGATTTGATGGGAAATAACAATTCTTTCTCATTTTGCCCAGTAAACAAAAAAAACAGAAAAAGACCTCCCGGCACAAACCTCCCCCAGACCAGAGCTCCATGAAGTTGGCACTCATGTGATGTATGCACTGCACAAACCATACGCATTGTTTATGCAGTGGCACCAAGACCAGAACGCCACCATTGGCGCCCTGCTATTCCAGATGCAAAGACCAGACATGCAGCTTTGGCACTGGTTTGGTAGGACAGGGTTCCCACAGGCAGGGAAGGTCAGGGAAAGTCAGGGAATCACTTCAAAGGTCAGGGAAAGTCAGGGAAATGCCCAAAAATATGCGAAAAGTCAGGGAAAGTCAGGGAAAATTGCAAAGGTTCAGAGATGGATCATCAGGATCCCGTGAGCCTCAAAATGATCTAGAAATGAAATTTTGAGCCAAAATCAACACTTAAATTTGAAAATTTCTTCCTGCCTCAGACACCGTAACGCCTGCGGTGAGCATTGAAGCAACACTTAATTTTGGTGTTTTGGAAGCGACATTTTCCTTCAGTTTGGTCAGGAAATGGCTCGGCAAAGGTCAGGGAAATGGATTGACAAAAGTCAGGGAAAGTCAGGGAAATGAAAACTCAAAAGTTGTGGGAACCCTGTAGGAGCAGCACACCCCATGTGGTGCTCCTAACTTGGAGGCCAGAGCACCTTTGCTTAGTCTATGTGAAGTGGAAAGTGGAGCACTAGCAACATGTAGAATCCTGAAATAAATGATGAAAGAACAAGCTGCATGTAATTGAGCAAGAAAAGATTGGGGTCTTGAGCTGGTCATGATGACACCACAATGACCTGCAGATTGCCAGGACCCACACTGTTTCACAAATTCCTTTTAAGCTCACACTGTGGGTTCCTTCACTGACTGTTCCTTGTCCCTTCATCCGACCGAGGAAAATCCTCGCCTGTCTTCCAACTGGGCCGCTAAAACTCAGCTTCCATTCTCAACGGCCAATTCCGCAGATGGGTGCATCCTTCTTTGAAACAGTGGACAAGGAGTTGCGTTGTGCATCATAGAAATGAAATTTTGCAGCACAGATCTGTCCCCTAAAATTGGCTACTGAAATGAGATAAGCATGTTGAGCGTGAGTGACAAAATGTGAAATTCGGCCGATCACTTCTTCACCTTCTCACTACTGTCAACTCACTTCGTTTTCTTTTCGCCTCATTTTCCTTTTTCTTTCACCTCATTTTCCCTTCCCTTTCATCTCATTCACCTTTTCCTTTCACTTAATCAAATCATTCTCCTTTCACTTCATACTTCTTTTCCTTTCACCTCATACTTCTTTTCCTTTCACCTCATTTTCTTTTTCCTTTCACCTCATTTTTCTTTCGCATCATTGTCCTTTTTTCACCTAATTTTCCTTTTCCTTTCACCTCAGCAGGCTTTTCTGTATTTCTCTGTTGATTTGGAACAGTAAGGTGTTTTTTGCCATTTTTTCCACAAAGTATTTTTCGCGATGCACAACAGACTTTCACTCCCATGATGATTTACTTAGCTGTGTGTGCTCGTAGTTAGTGTTTTTAGTGTGTAGCCAGCCGTGTGGTGTCTTTTTATATCTGGCTCTTTTTTATGATTTGATTATACTTATGGCTTGATTTTTATGAACATAGTGTTTCAATAAAACTGATTGTCTTAAATGCTCGACTGTTTATTGTAATCTTTCGTCTGTGTTACGAGATATCTGTGCCAGAATTCCTTTTCTGTCACCATGTCCAAATCCTTCCATTTCTCATTTGTCCTTAGATTTCGGAGCCTTGACCTGCCACCAATGTCCTTTGTGAGGTTAAATAACCCAACCAGTCTTGAGGCAATCTACGTTTTGACAAGGAAGACCACCTGCAAGTGTGATGACAGAGGATTGATGCTTCTGGGGAAAGAATCATATCCACTTCTCGCTTGTGGCCCGTCTGGCAAGAAATAATGACTATTACTTTGCTTAGTGTCTTATCAATGTACTTACCCCATATTACTTTGCTTAGTGTCTTATCAATGTACTTACCCCAATCCATTGTCTTTATGAAGGTCACATCCAAGTACACATACGAACCGAGTACTGTTTGAAAGGGCAATTCAATATTTGACAAACCATATTTACCGACAACAAAAAATTAGACCAACTGATTTCACTGTCATCAGCACACAAAAAAGACTGGCATTGAAGCTTCCCTGGGAGATCATTTGTGTAAAAAAAACACAGGTGGGGCCAAGGACACTCCCCTGGGAAACACCGCATGACACTACACCTATCACAGGCAAAACAATAGATTCACTGAAACTTGATGCATGCTCTCAGTGACACAATCCATAATCCATTGCAGCACCACCTCATTTATTCAAAACCCCATCCCCAGTTTCACCATGAGAGCAAAATGTGGAACCAAATCAAAAGCCTTCTCAATATCAATGGTCACTGCATCCACTTGGCCCACTCTGCCAAGAAACTGATAAATATATGAGGAATTAAGCCTCCCTTGCAGAATGGCACAACAGAAATCAATGCTTTGGCTGCTACATGGCTACAACAGGACTCTTAGGATCTCCCCGGCAACTTATCTGCAGGTGCAAAGCCTGCAGATTTGTGATCTGCAAAGCCTGAAGCATTGTGATCTGCAAAATTCAAAGATAACCGCCGTTCTGGAACGAAACTACCCCAAGTGGAATGATCATTTCAGTGGAAAGTGGTTTCAGGAACCAAGGGTTTCCGTATACCAAATTGTCGGTAGGATGTGTTACCGCAGTTCTGGAACGAAATATCGTTCTTCAGGAGTGGTTCCGAAACCACGGAAGCAGATCATGCCAACCACTTGGGGATTCGGAAACTTTGGTTCCCAGAACCACTTTCCACAAATTGACCACCAAGGTTGCCTGAATCATTTTATCAGACCATTCTCTTACCCGCGAATCCTCTTCACGATTTTAGCATTTTCCACCCCATGTGCAACAGCATTCATAATATTGTTTGACGATTGAGTTTTGGTAGAAATTGGTATCAAGAGGGCATGGGACTCCATGGAAATTTTCTGCAATTATTTAAAATTGTCGGAAACTGATCGCATTCGAATTTTAAGACATCAAAGCGAAGCTCACTCCAACTGCGGCACGGACTTTTGTGTGCATCTGGAAACACTTATGGCTATAAAATCGACAGGTGACCATTTTGGAATTTCATGTTCTTTCAAAACTCGTGGATTGCATCAGCTTAGCTGGTTGGTGCAAGTAATTATTTTCTTTTATGAGGATATGATGTGGGCATTCCAAGCCCCCTCAAGATGAGAGAGAGGACTGGCCAGCCCGGAGCCGAAGGTAAAAATAAGAAATGCTGTAGAGCAGGGGTCAGTTATGGAAGTTTCAGCAGTTCAGGTTTCAACCAGAAATAACCTCTTTCCTGTCCGGTTGCGCAAATCCGGACCCGCGTCGGTCCGGATCCTGCTGCGATCCAGGCGCCAATTTTTTATTTTTTTTTCTAATGAAATGTGCTTCTGCCATCATGGGTATCAAATGGCAACTGTTCCGAAATGCAGTTTCTAATCGCCCTCCCGCTGCATTGTGCCCAATATTTCACAGCTGATATGCATACCACCCAATTGCTTCTTGTTGTCTTATTGTCATTCACACCAAAACTGTGTGCTGGAGGGTGAAGAATACAAGCCCTTGCATGTGCATAAACATGCAGAAGCATTGCTTCCGATGCAATGACTGCACTCTCTCAGCCCAGCCAGTCCCCATTTTGTTGCGAGCGGGAAAGAAAAATCGGTAACAGTTCGGATTACCTGCCGACATTGAACTGAACGAGTTATCACCATTGCTCTCTGATATACTTAAAGCTAACCTAACCTGACCTAACCCAACCTAACCTGTCCTAACACACCTATCCTACCCTTCCTACATCGTCCTCATCTTCCTATCCTATTTTGACCACTTGAGCGTGAGGAAAACTTGTCCAGTTCAGCTTTTTTCAGATGTCGGCAGGTATTCCGAACTGCAACCGAAAAATCAACACGTGGTCTCATGCATCATTCTTCCGCAGCATGCACTTTCATCCAGGCTTCATGCACATCCTATTTTTCCTGTCGTTTTCACTTTTGAGTTTTTTCCTATTTTTCCAGAAAATTGGCTAAAATCTTATTTTTTGGTTTTTTTGGGCTGGAATGGATGAAATGGCATAAAAATCAATAATTTTCAGGATCAAAAGTCTTTTCACACCACCCACTTCAATCGTTTAGTCTCTGGAGATATGTACAGTAGGTATGGTAGGTGTGTTGTTTAAAAAAGCTGGATGCCCATAGTCTAAAGTTGTTTCGCACCACCCACTCCAATCCTTTCGTAGTCTCTGGAGCAAGCAGTTCACGCCAAGTTGAGCAAGTTGGAGAACCCAACTGGAAAATTCAGGATTTGAAAATTAGAACCTGGTAAATCCAGGGAAAAGAGGGGAAAACGAGAAAACCTGAAAAATCCAGGGAATTGGAGGAACTTTTGTTGCAGTTTTTGGCCTCTTGAACACCAAATTTGCCCCAAAATGAATGCTCAAATTTCAAAATTTCCTCAGTTTCTGGGGGGCTCCACCGCCTAGACCCCCCCGCCAGGGGCTCTGCCCCTTGGGACCCCGCTGGGGCATTGCCCCACACCCCAATTACTGGGGGCTCCGCCCCCAACCCCCCGTCTTGGCCGCGCCCAGACGGTAGGGACCTGGAAAATCCAGGAAATTCTACCTTGCATTTTGAGTGGCAACCCTGCTGGGGTTGAACATCAATCTGGTTGAAAAGTATCACAATAATTATTGACATTGCATGAATTTGGTTCAAAGTGAGTATTTTTAAATCCTATTTTTTGATGGGGAAATCCTATTTTTTTCTTGAGGTCAATACGAACCCTGTTCATCCCGAAAAAGACATCAGCAGTAACGAAGCACAGGCACTTTTTTTTTATCCGATATGCCGGATATGCGTGACGAATGTGCGTGAGACATCACAGACGCGCAGGGCTAGACAGATGAAGATGACGAAATTGTTGAAAGACGCAGCATGGACTCCAGCTGCGTCTTGAGTGATGGCAAGGGAAGCAGATAAAGGCGGCGGTTGACGATGCTCATCGCATGCAGTTTGCATTTTTGCGCACTTAAGCAAAATTGACTGCTGCAATTGCTGCAACATGTGATCGCAGCATGGGAACCTGAAATTTTGAGAACTTCGAACTTCTCTCGTGAAAGTGGAATCCCCATGCACATGGTTTTCCAAATCAGCATGCCGCATGCGGTGTGAAAAGTGTCGGTCGCCGCCAAGGCCTGAACATGAAATGCATTGATCACCGCACCGCCGCATAAGCATTTTCAGCGTTTGTAACGAGCGGAGAAAAACAGCGCCTCCCTCTCCAATGTCTGCTGCTTCGTCCCATAGACCTGTCAATGAAACTGCACGTGACAGTATCCTCCTGCACGATGCTGCAGAAATTCCGATGTAATCAGGGCATTGTAAATACACTTGCAGGCATGCTGCATCACTTTGACTCTGCATGTCCCTCTTATGGCAGGAAACCGAAGAAGGGTAAACTGGCAAGTAAAGAAGGGTAAATGTGGGCATTTGCGCTAATCCGGAAAAATTCGTAATCCGGATGCGCTTTGCATTATATCCGGATTAGCGCGACCGGACTGTATTTCCAAAAATGGATCTTAAAACGTCGGTAGAACCATGAATTTGACGATATCTTGGTAAAGCCTTGAAAATTGTCACCCGATAGCATTCAGAGAACCTCTTCTTGTAACAAAGCTTTGTCGTTTGAGTGTCTCCATCGCCTGAAACTCCTGCCGGAAGCTCAGTCTCTGGAATGCCACCGCAGACGCCACTTGCGGCTGCTGTCTGTCACTAAAGAAACCTTTGGGGACTGGGAATTCCTTGGAAAAGGTTTTCCAAAATCGCTGGGGACTCCCAGGTATTGCTCCGTTGCGCAACCACACATTGAAATGAACGTGGGTAACGTTTTCCACATTTTGTGCTGATGGGTTGCAAGAAGTCATGTCTTGGCATGTGACCAAAGAAATGCTGTTCTGATCACCTCCGTCGTCGCACTGCGTTTTGTTTTTTTTTTTACACGCAGCTGCCGAAACCTCTCGCAAAATGAAGGGGGTTCCAGCAGCACCCCCCGCCAATTGTTCGATTGGGATTTCTTTTGTACCTTCCCGACCAGATGCCACTGTCACAGGGTGTATATTGACGTGTCTCATCGGTTACTTTGGGGAATAAATAAAATAGAATATTGAAGGATCAACAACAATGGTTGTTATCGGATTTTGTTTTTTGGGTTTCGTTTGAAAGGGGGGACACAATCGCAGGATCTGAAACATTTTCAGAAAACAGCAGTACTCTTACCGTGGGGTGATCCAGTGCGGATTAGCGCTAATCCGAGGTTGCGTATTAAAAATGTTTGCCATTTACTTCAATGGAAAAAAAATTACTCTTCAACCTCGGATTAGCACTAATCTGCACTGGATCACCCCACGGTTAGTCTTGTATCCTAATTGTATTCTCCTTTTGCACCAGCATAAGGTGCAGGGTGTGCCTTATCTCGTGTCAGTTAGATCAGGTTAGGTTAGGATTGGGTGAGGTTAGGTTAGGATAGCTTAGGTTTGGTTGGGTTAGGGTAGGTTAGGGTTCTCTGCGCAATTAGAACAACATGGACCTGACCCAACCTGACCTCCCTGACAAAACAACAAAACACCATATTTTGCCCAGCCTGCAATAAAAAAAGAATGCGAAAAATTGAAGCGGGATGTAAAACGGAAGAAAAAACAAAAGAAATCCATTTGTCGATTTTATTGATCTCAGAGGGGCACGCAATTGCACGACATAAAAGGCACACCCTGTGCCGTCTGCTGCACCAAAGGGGGACACAATTGCATGGCTCAGAGTACGGCTATTTTCTGAAAATGTTTCCCTGCCCTCGTCATCGTGCAGTTGTTTCCCGCCTTAAAATGACAATCCTATTTTTTGCCAATTGCATCTGCAATGAAGGGTTGTCACTCACAATTATTATTAATTGATTTTTGCTGGCCAGCATGCAGTTGAAAAAGAACTTTAACCCAGCTCAACTGAACTGATGTTTCCAACTTGTGATTTTTTTTGATGCATTATCTTTTAGGCTGTAGGACAAGAGCCTGATTTGACTTGATTGGTTCATAGTAGAATGCCTAGAAATATAAGCCCTTCAAGGGCTCTTCAGAGGACTGG
>JASGXE010003965.1:0-26854 GCA_030068105.1 Sinentomon sp. SZTP_YWyxl | reverse complement strand
CCAGTCGGTGCCCTGAGCTGAAATCAAACTGATATCAAAATCAAATCAGTTCCCTCTTGCAAAAGCAAGTTGTTGTTGATTGGCAAATGGACATGAAGCACTTCATACCGGCCAATTTTCAGAGGCTTCCATTACGAATTGAAAGCAGCTAGCAATTTTGCAGTCTTAATTTCAATAGAGAAACCTCGAATTTTGCGTGCAAAATCGATAAAAAAATATCGAATTTTGTCTGTTCCTGTGGACTCTGCACCCTCAGACCCGCAAAAAGACGTGCACCCATTGGAACTCAAATGTGGTTCCACCCCAAGAGCGATCCAGTTGCCTCCATCGTCCCTCTCACTTTTTCCATGTTTCTAATTCTGAATACCTGCCTACTGTGACCAGTGTCCATTTCTTTCCCATCCTCAAAAGTGTTGGATTTACCCATCGAAGCACCGTCCATCGGACACTAAAGTCCATCCCAAACTTGATGTCCTCTGCGGTTTGAATTAACTCCGTATTGATGATAAATGATTGGGAGAGGGGTATAAATGGGGAGTGAGCGGGGCATAAAAAGCAGGGGTGAACAGGCGTCCGCAATGATGTGCTCACCACAAAATGACTAAAGTTCAGTTTTTGAATTTTGAGGACAAAAGGGAAAGTGGAGTTTCGTGTTTTGAGGGCCAGGATTTTTGCAAACAAAAAAATTCAAAAAAATTGATTTTTTTTTTCAATTTTTTTTTCGGAAATTTTTTTTTTCTAAATTTTTTTTCAAATTTTTTTCCAAAAAAAAAAATCGTTTCCATTTTCGAGAATGTAAACCGCATCCCCCGAGAATTTCGCGTGAATGCTGAGGCGATAATCACCCGGCTTGGACGGACAGCTCAACAGCGCCATATCATACTCTGTCCTTAAACATCATTGTATCAGAACCAGTAGAATGGGCTTCTTTGGTCCGATATACCTAGGTATTGTTTACCATGGATTTTAGTGCGAAATGTTATTGATGATTGTAAGTACAATTTCAATGTCAAAATGCCCTTTTTCCCAGATTTGACAAGCGATTGTCATTGATCCCGGATGGTTCCAGAAAAAGTTGAAACAAATGTGTTGGAAAATTTCAAAAAATTGAGCCGGAATTTGGACATCCCTGGCTTCATTGTACGACATTTCATTTTGAAATCCAGAGGACATCAAGTTTGGAATGGACTGTAATTTCGTGTTCTTTTTGCAAAAAAATAGGTACCTAACAGTTCCAAAGACCTGCCTACTACTGTCGTCTCAGCCTCATCCTCCTCATCTGCCTCAGCTTGGTCCGACAAATCGGATGAGGCGGAGAAATTGTTTTTTTTTTTGTTGTAATTTTTTTGTTTTTTGTTATTTTTCATGTTTTCTTCACGGCCAGACATAATGGCATAGGTATCGTCTTTGTGAAAATCCTCGGAGGCGAGATGTCAGGCTTCAGAATAAGGACCCTTTCATCAAACTATACCTACCTACTGGACTTAAGAAATATGTGGCCAGTTCAGTATTTTTCATTGTCTGACCCTATTCCTCTTTATTTCTAAAGTTTGGCTGTGCGATGACTTGGGTGAAACTTTTAATTTCACAAAAATGCCTTAGAAAATGACAACATGCCATGTGGCATCGGTGCATCTTGCACTCCGGAGTGTGGATATTGTAGATCCATACAATGCGGTGGTGTCGATTTGGTGAGGTGTCTTTGGATCTGTGATTTTAGCGAGGCGTCTTTCTATGAAACTGTCAGGTACCATATTCAGAGGTATTAGGTAGGTATTGGGTACCTTATTCAGGTACTTATTATTTTTTCTCCGCCATCATAGCAAAAATACAAGTTTCAAGGAAGAAGAAATACAATTCACTCTTTAATTCGCTCAGAAATTAAGGATTGAAATTCAGAAATTAAGGATTGAAAGGAAGGATAAAAACAAATGACAATTTTAAGCAATTTCTCTGCCTCAGCCGCCTCATCCGATTTGCCGGACCATACTGGGGTGGATGAGGCGGTAGACAGGTCTTTGGAACTGTTGCCAAAAATTCTTCAACATTTTGTGGGCTGCCGAAGAAACATCGTCGCACACACGAACAACTCATTTCTTAGAAGAAAAATCGAAAACCTCAGAAATAACAAGGGCAACCGATTGGACTTTTTAACTCCGTATGAAGCGCACAAAAGAGATGCGGCAGAAATTAGAACAAAGATCTTTTTCCCGCAATTCAATGTAGATGGCAGGATAAGAGCATGTCTTTCAATCAAGGTGTGTCTTGGCAGACATCAGCGACTTGACACAGGATGCCCGCTGCTATCAGTGAGTGACACCATCTGCTGACTGCCGGGTCCGATACTGACTGCTGGATCAGCAACTAGCAATTGACTCGGGACTCAAAATGACTTTTTGCAAGCAGGGCTTTCAAAGCAAGAAGTTCTGAGCGAGCCTGGTTCCGGATGACCTGAAAGAGCATCTTTGCTCTCCAGTCACATTTCATCCCTCGTCATTTTCCTATCCCTTGTCTCGAAAAACCCACGTAGAATTTTTTTGCTCCCCCCATCCCGGGAGCAGGGCTGCAAAAAGTCGTTTGTAGCCCTGATTTTGGAGCCTGGTCAAATTTTGGTCGATGAGCTTTTTTTTTTTTTTTTGCTCGTCAGCCCATTTCGATCCCGGTCGAAAAAAATGCGAAAGGTGTTTCGCATCACCAATCTCCATTTCTTTCCATTCCGGACGAAAGGCAGATAGCTTTTTTTTCTCATCAGCCCATTTCGATCCCGGTCGAAAAAAGATGTGAAAGGTGTTTTGCATCACCAATCTCCATTTCTTTCCATTCCAGACGAAAGGTGGATAGCTTTTTCTTCTCATCAGCCCATTTCGATCCCGGTCGGCCCACAACGGTCCTGGAAGCAATGAGCAATGCTCCCGTGCTCCCGACTTTTTGCAGCCCTACCCGGGAGCATTGTTCTCATCCATTCCGGTAGCATTGCTCCCGTGGATCTGAAAATTTCACTAATTTATCGCAAATTATTTGTGATAAAAGTAAAACCTTTCACACCTTTCTCCCCTTTGGGAAATGAAAGTCCCCCAAGTCACATTGAATTTAAATCTGGACATTTGTCAAGAGGTCGTTCGAATACTGATCAGATTCTTTGACACCAACAGGATATCCAGATGATTAATTAATGTTCTGTGATGTGCATGTCATCAAGTTGTTTAGGTCTTGTTCATCGATCCATCTGTTGCCGTCCCTGCTCTTCACGGTGGATCATTCTACCCTGTGCCATTGCTAATGCCTCCTGAAGATTCTAGTCTTAGGCATAGCTGTTGTGCTTTTCTCTGATCAGATCAGAACAGCGGCCTGGGCATGGATTGCATGGATATCATTCGAATAGCAAAGGTTTGTTTTTTTTTTTAATTTCCATCTTGCTCCAACATGTCTTTTTCCACTGATCAACAAATGAGATAAGGTCAATGGAGGTGGCGAGATCCAAATTTTATTCTTGCTCAAAAACATTTCTGGTTGCCACACCAAACCCAGTTTAAAAACATGGACTGATAGGATTTTGTGCATTCGATTTTGAAAAATTTCAGTTTAAGGGGGGGAACCTAGATTTTTTCGTGAAAAATGAAAAATTGTCCCATTTTTATGTGTGGACCAGATGCGCTGAAATTTCTAGTTTCTGATGGTGAAAACCAAATGCAAATATCTTCAATGGAAAAAAAAACGGCACACGAAAGAACGGAGGCATGTTTTTACCGCTTGCGGTAAAATCAGCAGTAAAACGAAAATGTTCTCGATCTTCGACGCTGTTTTTCTCAACTTTATGTTTTTTAAGCATTTTTTTGTGTTCCGCCCCGTGTATCTCAGCCATTTTTTATGTGATCATGTTCAAATTTGGTGTTCTTATGTAAAAAAAACTATTCATAAAAGATTGACAAGGCCATATTTGACAATTTTTGCCTCCATTAATAAGAGTTATTAACAAGTGAAAGGAAAAAAAAATGCTAAAAATTTACCACTTTTCTAGTGGAGTGACAGAAAATCACCTGCCACACAATTCTGGGGCCAAAAACAAGAAATCGGGCATTGCCAAAAGTTTTGGCTTGGTTTTTTGCCCCTATAACTCGAATTTGGGCGTTTTTACACGTGCGGTTATCGCTGTGCACGGGATGGAACATGCCCTATTTTTTACCCTAAAATAGCTGCTGTGGCCAAACCAGATGAGCTACAGTGTTCAAATTTTGCACAGAAGTTGTCTAGATTGGTTCCAAAGTGTGTGCAAAATTTGAACAAAATCGGTCAAAAAAGAAAAAAGTTTGCCGAAACTAGGTTCCCCCCTTAAAATCAGCTTTTTGGTCACCCTGCATGTTGGACCGGGTGGGCCTCTTTTTTGAAAGCCCCAGACAACATTAATGGTGTCACTTTTCTTCAAGTGGAACAATCCTTCATCAGATGAATATACCATATCACAAAAAGGCCTGCATTAATCGCATATTTTCTGTGCCTAATCATGCAACATGTGGATTTCTCTGAATCCATCCAATTAAGCACAGGTAGGTAGGGCTGAGGGGGCCCACCACCAATTCGTTTTCTTTTTTTCTCTTGAATAAATAAAAACCACTTCAAATGCATGTGGTTGTTCTTTTCAGCCAAAGTAGGCATCGTGTGTGCTACAAGGCAGCACCCTCCCTTGACTACTCTCTCCCTCTCCCTTCCTTCCTTCATCTCTCTGCTGCTGCAACTTTGTCTCTCTTGTTGGGCTATCTTAGCCTAGGAAGTGGTAGATGTACTGGCATAAGAGGCATTCTCTCTTGCACTGCAGCCTGTCTTCTGTGTCCCTTTGCTGCAGCGAGCTTCATTCTGCCTCTGCTTCATCTAGCCTATTCTCTGTTTTCTTTTTTTTTATCTCCCTGTTTGAGTGCTTCTGCTCCTGTCCCTGTCATCCCCTGCTCTTCCTCTCCCTGTTTTGGAGTTTTCTCTAAAACTGCAGGAGAAGCTACGGAGAAATTAATGGGACTAGTCATCTGTGCTTCTGATTCAGTCTCGTATTTTTCCTGCTCTCCTTCATCTGTCTGTGTCTGTTCCTATCTCTCATCGGGTTCATTCGTTTCTGCCTGCTGAAGTTGAGACTGCGACCAGGATGAATCATCTTCTTTTGACTGTGGGTGAATGGTGTTGTGATTGGTGGGGTGGTTGAGAGCATCAGGGGGCTCAACTTCAAGAAAAAAGCTCCTTTTTCATTCTGACTTACCTACTTAGGCCCAGTCTCTCTTTGTAGGTATCTGAATCATGGAGTCTGCCTCATGAAGTGAAATCATGGTTATCTCTGGCCTCTGCGCAACCATTTCTAAAAAATAAAAAATAAAAACGGAGCAACAAAAAGTATTTTGATTTGATTTTTTGGTTTGCCCTTCACATGGTTACACTGACATGGCCAATGATGTTGGAGCTTAGAGGCATTGTGTTTCCCAGGTAACTCATCCTAGTTGTTGGGGTCTTCATAGATTTTGTGTTGACCTTTTTGATTGAGTGTAAGAAAACCCACCATGTTAACTCTGCCATGTTTATTTGTGCTATTGCAAATGGAACAAAAGACATAAATAAATAAACAAATACCTACTTGCCTCCCAACTTCTATGATTCTTGTTGAGGATTCTGCTGAGTTTTGTCTCAATCTTGTATTTGCCAGAAATTAAAAAGAGCAGAAACGAAAAAAGAGAAGGTTCTACCCACCTATCTTTCGTCTGCAACAGCTAGATGAGAGGTCAAATCTCGCATCACTTATCAGTAGATAGGTAGGCCTAACTGTCATGAAGCACATTAAAAGTGGCCATCTCATAAAACATAAAAATGAACTGAAAGCATGTTGCAATGGGATGCAGATGAAGCAGGTCTGACCTATGTCAACATGTATTCCAATCTGAAGAGTGTGGTTTCTAAACACCTGAGTTTAGTCACTGGTTCCAGGACGGACGATGCGCCTCCTCGGCAGGTGGCCGGCTCTCCATTGCTCAGAAAGGTTGGCATTGGATGCATATTGTCCATGAACAAAAATGGCAGAATCCCAAGCTATTCTTGAATTGGGTTCATTTAGATGTTCTAACAAGTTAAGTAACTGTTTGTTGGCTTGCTTCAGAATTGGGTCAGAATTGCAGGGGATGAGCAGAGAAAAATTAGCTGAGTGAGGCATGCTGTTGTATGTCGCTAGGTACTTTAACCTACCACAACAATTTTGTTCAACAAGAACTCCTTGTCTGAACTCATTGATGGCATGTGCCTATCCCATGGTTTGGTTTACCTCTCAAACCATGGTCATATTTTGGAAAAATATCTGTGTCCTAAATTCAATAATGTCTTCTGAATATTCAAAAAAAAAAAAAAATAGAAAGTTGAAAAAAAAAATAAATCAGTTTCCATTTTCAGGAGTTTGGCAACACTTTTTGATAGGTACCTATTTTGCATTTTGGTCTCAGAGTCAGAAGAAGGGAAAGTATGTGGGAGACATCAAAATAAAATGTGTGATGTCGGCTTGAGGAAGGAAATGGTCCTCAGTTGCTTTCGAACAGCAGCTTACCTATGTTTTGATGCATTGGAAAACAGAAGAGTGTATCTTCGGATATCATTTCAAATTTTCGGATGAAATTTGAGCGAAATTATTTGTTAAATCGCCGCTTATTGCATTCTCACATTCTGTGTTCTTGTATTTCCCCTACCCACCTGCCTACCTACCATTTCCAGATTGAAAATGTCCGAATCCACTGCCGTTCGCTGAACGACAACAACCAAGGAAAGTCATCAGTTGGCACCCTGTACATAACTGTAACACATTTGATATTTGTCAACAATGATCAAAAGAGACAACTCTGGATACTCCACACCCACATCTTGTCTGTTGATAAACTTCAGCTGACTGTTGCTGGATCACCAGTTCACATCAGATGCAAGACGTTTCAGAGTGTGACGTTTATCATTCCAAGAGAACGTGATAGTCATGACGTGTTTGTCACACTTTGCAATTTATCACAGCCTGGTAAGTTAGGTATTCATATTTGGCCATTCCGACGGTTGCCACGCATGTTTCACAAAAAATCATGATGCAAAGAGGCCTACAGGGCTTACCATCAGCATCAATCAGAACAATCTTGTTAATTCGAAATTTTTGTTTCATTTTCTTTTTCTTTTTTTTCTTTTTTTCTATGACCATTGATTCCGAAGTGAAAATCACAACATTTAACGTCCACATTCTTTTATTTCAATCTGTACTTGTCAGAGTGGTGGCTGAATTGATCATACAAATCAACCATTGCTAGAATCCTGGAAAAGGACAAGAATATTATGAACCACTCTGGATTTTTGATCCTAGCTTTATTTTTAAGGCTTCCCAGCAAAAGAGATGTGAATGCCATGGGGTGCTATTTGTTTGGTACTTTCTGTCTCCCAAACTCCAAAATAAAAACTCAGAATTCCGACATTTTGGGAATTTCGGTTTCGAAAAATCAGGAAACGTCAGGGGAAATGGTCACCTGAATACTAAAACGCACACGAAGGCCAGTTTATGTCAAAATGCTAAAAAAACTGCATGAAATTGTTGGAAGATTTCACTGCACTGTCACAACTGTCAGTTTGGAATCTTTCTTCCAACAACAACAATTATTGCAAACTCAAACTGTGGCTATGCAAAAAGCAAAGGCCTATCTTTTCAAGTTTCAACCCTAAAATACACAATAAAAATCAAGTGGTGAAATGCTGATCTGAAAGCTGTAGGCCTACCCTGTGCTAGGTATCTGCCTTGGCAGTAGATACCTACCTACAGCCTGTCTTATCTATGATTTTTTTCTTCTTCTCTTCATAACCTAGTTAACATTGATGATCTGTACTGTTTCCACTACAACAATGCAACTGAGTTATTATCTCAATCAATTGGTTGGAATTTCTTTGATCTTGAGCTGGAATTTCACCGTCTGGGTGTACCCAATGAGAACTGGTCCCTCAATTTGTTGAACAAAGACTATGAGGTTTGATTTCATCCATTTCTCACATTTTCATGATTGGTATCTGTTTATTTATTTATTTACTTTTATTTCTCAAAAAAATTGTATGATAGATCATGGCATCCTGCACTGAGGCGTGAAGTTGCCAAGGTAGCATGTACCTATCATATTGAAACTGACTGTACCAAAGTTGGCAGGCTAGTTTTTTAGAAATTCACAGGTTCTGTTATCAAATACAGGAACATGGGGCATCTTTTTGAGGACATCTTTCAAAACGCCAATTTCAGATGCTGAGCTGTTTTATCGCTTCTTACTTTGCCGTATTATGCCGTAAATGAGTTTAATCTTGAGCTCTGCAACTTTTAAAACTAGGAGGCTGCAACTAGGAGGCATGAACGTTTGCCCTAGGATTGTTCCCTGCATGTTCAGTTGAATACAAACACACAAACATAATCAACGAAATGCAAGAGAACTACCTACCTAATAAGAGTGCTGACTCCTCCTTAAAGCCTTCTCTTAAAATAGGCTGAAAAGGAGTTTATTTTTGACTTCGGCAGCTGTTCTAGTCATCACTTTTGTTTTATGTTTGTCAATATTTTTAAAATTGACTTTCCAAGATGTTCAGCAAACAAAGGCGAACTCATTTTTTCAAATCTTACTGACCAACTTACACACCTTCTATGTTTTTTTTAATTCCAACCGTACCTTTGTATTTCAGCTCTGTGATACATATCCGAAATACCTATATCTTCCTTCTTCCGCATCGACCAGTGTTATTTTCAGCAGTTCAAAGTTCAGAAGTCGTGGACGACTCCCGGTTCTTTCTTATCTTCATTCTAACCAGGTTTGTTTGTTGCTGGGGAACCTAAACCATGGTTTGTTAGTTGTACCTGCCATCTTGCCCTCTTGTCTGCTCGACAAGTTTTTTCCGATCTTGTTGGCTAACCTATCAATGTAGTGGGTAGGTGTTTCCACTCATTGACACATCTTCTAAATAGGCTACCTAATAGATTTCCTTTTGGAAATATCAGATGATTTTGACATTCAGCTGGCCTTGTTTCAAAAGTCCTTTTTGAGGGAGGGTGAGGTCCATGGGTTTTTGCATAAAATGATGTTTTTCATGTTCATGTTTTTGCCGAACTTTGCAATTTCTGACACTGTCTGTCTTCAGTTTTTTGCCAGCATACTAGTAAAACACCTTGGAATGTATTTTTCGCACAGAGCCAAAAGTTATTCAAACTCAGTCACATTGCTTTCTTGCATTTTCTAAATAAACATGTTTTCTCAAAATTTCTCTTTCCTCAAAAATCAACGTAAAGCTTTCAAAATGCATCCTCTGCTACAATTTTTCATGTAAACTGATCAAATTGTTGGTACTTTCTGGCCCGATATTTCAAAAGGAACCACTGAAAGCAGAGCCCTTCTCAAGTTTCAGCATATGTTGTGAGTTTTACGAGTACCTACCTATTAGCTTGTGATTGAAGAAATGCAACGAGATTTCAGTCACTTTACAATATGCAATGCCAGCATGAATAAAAATTCCAGGTGCAAATCAGCAAAAGCATCTCCATTATTTTAAACAAGGCACCTATTTCTCTTCCTCATGGTGAAATCTGTTACTTCAATCTGCCATATGGTTTAGGAAGTAATGCATAGGCCTATTTCAGAATGTTGGGTACCATTATGCACAATTTGAACATCATTTGTGATTTGATTTTAGACAAATATAATTGACAAGATTTTCAAAATTCCAAGCACTTTCCTTGCTCTGCAAATTTGTTGGAGGGTTATCATGGCTGGTTTGCCATATCTTCCGATCAGGCATTTGTTGACACTGGCGGCCACTCACGTGACATCATCATCAGACTGATCTTCGCATTGAAAGGAATTAGCTGTATGCTCATTTTTCTTGTCCGCTTGATGTTCTTCATGTTGATAAAGTGAAGTGTGTTTTCTCAATTGGCAGAACAGATCCTACCTTGCATT
Source organism: Sinentomon sp. SZTP_YWyxl (assembly GCA_030068105.1). NCBI lineage: Eukaryota > Metazoa > Arthropoda > Protura > Sinentomata > Sinentomidae > Sinentomon > Sinentomon sp. SZTP_YWyxl. The sequence continues at coordinate 16,886 of JASGXE010003965.1, read as the reverse complement.
TTTCTTTTATAAGGCAATGTAATCTTTCAGCTCTTGCTGACATACAATGAGACAGCCTGTTGTCTGCCTTCTCTTTCTCGATCTGCTTACCTCAGCCATCATGTATCTGATAATTGTTGTGTTTTTTCCATTGGTTGGTTTTGTTCTGTTCTATTCCAGGCTGCTCTGTGTCGTTGTAGTCAACCTCTGTCCGGATTCAGTGCTCGATGTTTGGAAGATGAACAACTTCTTGATTGTATCCTCCGTTCCAATCCAAATAACAAGTACATGTATGTTGTTGACACAAGGCCAAAGGTAAGAGTTTGTATACATATCTGTCTGTCTGTCCATTGTGAGTTAAGCAATGAGCCTGCATGCCACTCTCTTTCCCCTTCTTGCTCCCTCCTTCCTTTCTCTTCCTCGCCTTCCCTGCCCCCTCTCTCTCTCAAAATTTATTTTTTGTTCATTTTTTTGGATCTGGATCACACCTTAATTGCTGATATTGAACCCACATTTTATTCAATCGTCATTCAACACAATTATTGGCTATTACTGATTTTGAAATCACCCAGCAAAAGTTAGAAATGCATAATTTGAAATTTAATTTGCAAACATGCAGTCTGATGCAAATTAAAATTGTGGTAGAAAGCTATTTAGTTTGTTGTCTCAATGAGATGAGATGTCTACTTAATCTTGTGGCATTGCCTCATTGTCATTTCAGGAAACATTAAAACACAGGAAACTAGCTTAACAGCCTTTACCCGTTCGTTTAGTTTGGAGAAATATCTTCGGTGCTTGTCTGAAGGAGCTCCACGAAGAGGGAGCGAAACGTTGCATTTTTTTCCGAATGAACGGATAAAGGCTGTTAGTCATGTTGTCGTGTCTTGATATGTTTACTGAAATTGTCGTTCGTGGTGCATGTACTGAAGATGTAATCTCAAAGCCACAAGAAAAATAGATTTCCTGCAAATTCTGAATTTACAGGTATTATTGACATTGGAGCCAAATAAAAGGTCAACTTTATTTTGTATTTTTTTTTAAATATCAAAACTTGAAAAATTAAACTCATGCATCTGAATATGCTTCCATCCAGTATCCAGACTTGTTTCACAACAGCCTCCCACCACTGACTGATCATCAGAAGGGAGATATGGGATCAGTGGGAATACGTACAGCCACCCCCTACAGCAATTCCGACTGAAGCTTTGCTGATGGACGGAAGTCAAAAGTTGCTGCTGGTACCAATTTGGTCTGGTCTGGATGACATAATCATTTGATCTTCTCTCCAACACACTGTAAAAAGTTGATTGGAATCAGAGCAAAAATCCAACTTTTGGTAGCTCGCGTCAAGGGAACTTATTTCACTATTCCGCAGAACACGCCATGTACAAATAAAAGGGAGCTAAGTGTAAGAAACTTTAATTTCTACTCCTGCGATTTTCCATTAAAAACCCATTGTTGTTCAACAATTTTTTTCATTTCTCCGTTTTCACTTAGCTCCCTTTAATTTGTCCAAGGCGAACATACTGTGTGGATGGATTCTCTATCCAAACAGACACGTGCTTCAGCTGTTTGTTTCCATAATCCATCGTGACGGGACTTCCATCAAGAACAGCATATAATTTGCAAACTGAAATGAAATAGCTAAAAGCTGCACAATCCCAATCCATTGCATGTTTAGTTTAGTTCAGGCAAACTAAAATGAAGTTAATAAAAGCTGCACAATCCCAATCTATTGCTTGTTTAGAAGTTTAGTTCAGGTCTGAATAAAATAACAGCACTCGTGCAAAACTGGGGTGGGCCTAGATTGCGCTTGAAATAACTGGTGTCGCAGCCAAATTGCAAAAAAAGACGGGAGATAACTGGATAGAAGGAAAAAAATGCCAAAACTGCGAAAGTCACTCACAAATTCAGAGGTCGTCCAGAGCTTTTGGCAACATAGGTATTAGGCATGTTATTAAATAGGTTTCTTTCAGGGCTGTCCCATTTGCTTAATTCTTGCTTGTTTCACATTCATTTTTAACAACTATTGTTTCCAGATCAATGCAATGGCAAATCGTGCAACAGGGAAGGGTTATGAGAATGAGAATTTCTATGAAAATATCAAATTCCAATTTCTTGCCATCGAGAACATTCACGTCATGAGGAACAGTCTCTCAAAACTATTAGACCGTAAGTGAACGATGGGATGGACACAGGTCAGCGCAAACCATGATTTTGTACAGGTTTCTCTCTAGTTATTTTCCAGTTCCACCCCTCTCTGCTCCATTGATACGTTTCCCTGTCATGTCCCCAGAGGCTGCATAAAGGGCTGTGCACCGGCAACATCGGAACAGGGAGAGTCCATTTCTTTTTGAAATAATTTATATTTTCCAGTCTCAACCTTTGACCATTGGAATTGAAAGTGGAATTTGACGCTTCTCACGTAAGCTTGCCACGAAATATTTTTTTCCGAAGCTGTGGAGGGGGTGTGTTTGATAAGCATCACAAAAACATTTCTCGGTATTTTTCTCTCCTTCATCACGAAATGGTAGACACGTAAAAGATTGCATGTCTAAAAACACAATGTTCGAAAGTTCTAATGAGCTTATCTACTTGAATACGATGCTTGTTGCAATTGAGAACTGAGAAACTCGAGAGTATAAATAAGCCAATTAGGGAGGGCCTTGATCCTCTTTTCAAGATCTCGTTCATTTTCTCAGTTGATAGAGACTGAATTCTCATCAAACTTGACAAACTGACACATGAGTGAACTTTGATGACTATGAAATGCATTTTGAGAGTTAAACCATTCTTGTCATGCAATCCTGGTTAAGATGCCTTGTGTATGCCTTGTGTATTTCTGAACAGAAACTCTTCAGAGCAAAAAAATCATGATGCAAAAGGACACCATGATCATTGCCTGATTGGAGTCATTGTTTGATCGGAAGGAAAGTTCGTTGTTGACATTTCGACCCTTGGGCTGGAGTTTTTCTCAAGTCTGAAGATGTACCTAATACCTTTGGTGCCGCTATGGTTGTGTGATGTCTCACAGCACTGACAGCACAGAATGTATCGCATCTTCTGCCAAACTTAAAAAGACTCCAGCCCAACTCAGGAGTCGAAACGTCATCAACAATGCTCTTCCGATCCAACAATGACTTCATCGGGCAACTATTCAGTGTCCTTTGTGATATGGATCATTGCGCCAGACAAAATTTGAAACTAAGGAAGTGCATGTGTCCATTTATTGTTATTTCCTCAGCCGAACTCTTCGTTTGTTTGCTCTTTTCTACAGTGTGTGAGTTGAGATCTCCGTCCATGTCTGCATTTCTCTCTGGTCTTGAGAATAGTGGTTGGCTGAAGCACATCAAGGCCATCCTTGACACGTCCCAATGTGTGGCTCAGCTGATCAGAGAAAGTGTCTCCGTTGTCGTTCACTGTTCAGATGGATGGGATCGTACAGCACAAGTCTGTTCACTTGCACAACTTCTGCTGGATTCACACTACAGGACGCTTCACGGATTTCAAGTTGGTTTTAGTTTGGTTTGGCCTTTTAGCTAAAAATAAATATTTAAATGGACAAGACTCCTCCTACCGCAGCTGATTCAATGTTTCTTTTGGCATTTTGCACTCGAATTTTAGACATTTTCGTCCACGAACCCTCAACAGTTTCGGCAATTTGTCGCTGTCAGCTTGTTTTCCAATTGGCATCTCTCTCGGGGTGTTCAACGATCACGGAAAGTTGGGAAATAAAGTGGACGCGGAAAAGTCAGGGAAATATCAGGGAAAATGGTTGAGAAGTGAGAAGTCTTCAAAGATCGGGGAAGAGCCAGAAAAAGGGCAATAATTTATTGTGTGATTTTGACCTGCAACGAAGTCCATGAAAAAATGCAAAAAAAAATTATCCGAGGAAGTTTTTTTTCTTTAATGTCACACCATTCAACACAGACAGCCACAACGTATTGATAAATCAGGCAGTTTTTCTGTAGTGAATGAAAAAGGAGCTTTTTGCCTGCACTTCGCTCCCATTTCAATGTCATGTTATTTTCTGTACTTGAATAGCTTTGGCTCTTATCACCCATTGCAACTCACTGCCAGGCCAGGTTCAACTCAACAGCCAATATTCAACAGAAGGATACATCTTGCAATGCAACATTGGAAGGGAGGGAGGGAGAGCAGTTAGGGGGCAATGATGATTTATGCACTGCAGCACAATCAAAACAATGTCAGACCATGTTGGTATGTTTTAAGATACACTGGAGCTGTCCCTGTTCTCGTAGCTGACTTGATCAAAAAATGGAGCCAATGCAAGTTGCAGTCTACATTGTTTCCTCACGATCATTTTTTTGCAGGCACTGCTTGAGAAAGAGTGGCTCTCTTTCGGTCACAAGTTCACCGATCGGTGTGGTCACGTGAAGAACGACCCACGTGAGATAGCTCCCGTCTTCACTCAGTTTGTCGACTGCATTTACCAGCTGATCTGTCAGTTCCCTTCTGCCTTTCAGTTCAATGAGAAGTTCCTTCTGTGCCTCCACGACCACCTCTACTCGTGCCAGTTCGGAACGTTTATTGGCAATTGTGAAAAGGACAGACTTGATCTTAGGTTGGCCTAACGTCCCCATTCATTCATCGTTTCCTCAACTTTTCCTTTCACCTTCTTCAGTTCCGTTTGGCTGTAATTCAAATAACAGCTTGACTGTAATCATGCACAAGCAGTTGGATTTTTGCATGTGCCTTAGCCACTTACTCAAGGTGGGGAGAGAGAACTGGTATGGGTAAAACAAACACATGGTTTTTACGGGTGTATTTACAGGTATTTTTTATCGCAGTTTCCAACGTGTTATCTTATTGCTGGCAGTGAATTATTGTTATTTGCAATGTAAGCCAGACAAAGCAAAAAGGTTGTGTTCAATGACAAAAATGATATTATAAAATTGGAGGGCTTTTTTTGGTCAAAGGTTGGCATTTGGAAACATGTCAAGAAAACATTCACTCAACCATGGTTGCCGGGAGATTTGGTGGGGTTCTTTCTTATTTTGCGGCATAAACTATGACCCGACCTCACTTTTTTTTCCAGCGGTGGGGCAAGGGCACAATTTTTGCCGCAGTATTCGTAAGACTTCAACCAAATCTCCCAGGGTCTTATTTAATCAATGGGAATAGGTCTTATTTGTGTAATTTGTGATTTAATGTAATTTGTAATTGCAATTGATGTAAATTATTTAATTTGTAAATGATGTAATTTGTAATTTATTTGTGTAATGTGTTTATTTATGTAATTTATGTCTTATTTAATCTCCCAGGTCCAAACCAAATCTCAGGGTTAGTGATTTCTGTACTGGATTCATGTCACACATGCTATCATTTTTTATTTTTTTTTTTATACTTTTTGAGAATGTATTTTTATGAGTGAAAATTTCCATTTTCCATCCCTAAGAACTACCTACTCGTCATCCATCATTCTTTTTGCTGATTTGTTTTCCTTGTCTTTCTCTCCCTTCCTTCCTTCCTTAGGTTGAGCAAACGTACCTACTCGTTTTGGGGTTATTTGGCAATAAATTCAACAGAATTTATAAACCCACTCTACAAGCGAGACCTCTTTCATAATGTCATCCTTCAGCCGAATCTCTCTTCTCAGAACATCAGGTTGGTTGGTCAGTTGGTAATTTGGTTGATTCCTCTTATTCGAATTTGTTTTTAACGGCCATCTTCCATTGCCTGATAAGGCGAATGGATTTTCAGGTTTTTTTCTTTCATACTTTTACCAGGGACTTCCGACAAACTTAGTTGAAGGTGGCCTCATGGGCTGAAACTCAGATACTACTGAAGAGTTCTCTTCCATAAGTATCAAGTTGTCAGGTTGCACGTCTGGCACAGAAAATTGCAAATGATGAGACACACCAACCGGTGCAAAGTTGCATATCCCACCGTGTGGGGATGAAGGGGGTTGTAAAGTTTATCTGGGACTGCAAACCCATATCAACTACCCGATCAGGTTTTTCGACTGATGAACCGTAGCGTGTAACATGAGGCAAACATAGCATTGTGTTTATGATTTGCATCGTTCAATTTTGTTTTTTCTTTTTACGGTCCTGATCGGATTCCCGGTGATGCAGAGCATGGCTGTTTGCCTCAGTCTCATAAGGCAACCAGATCTCTAAACGTCATGATTGATGGGTTGATTTCCGAGAGGAGGGGGGATCTCCGAGTGAGGAGGGGAGTCATGCTAAACTTTTCAGATCTCATATTGCAACTGAACTGTTTCACTCTCTCCACTGATTCCTTCTCTTCTCCTTTGTTTTGGCATTTTCATTTAGATTTTGGCGTGGTTTCTACCATCGCTTTGAATCTGGCATCCATCCACGTGAAAACCTTGTTGATCTGGTTGAAGTTGTCAGTGACCACGTCAGTTCCCTGGCTGACCACGTCAACCTACTTGAAATGGTATGTACCCAATTCATCACCTAACCGATTCCTTTCTTCCCCTTTCTATTGTTTTCTTTACTCCTCTCCTATCTCCTTTCACTTCTAGGTCTTGCTTCATTCAGACCCAGCAGCATCATATTCTACGGAGCTTATCAAAAGTCGTCGAACGTAAGGCGATATTTTAAAGGACTTGTCATGACAGGGGCCATCTGATTTCAACAGGGCTTGGTGCAAGTTCACGCCTCACGAGTGTCATGATGTTTTGCAGCGCATGCTGTCATTGATTCAAAATGATGCCCGAGTTAATAATGAACTCCTGTGTTCGAGGACTTTTGACAAGGGGTGTATTTGAATGATTGATAGATAACTATTGCTGTGTCATCAGACCAAGATAACTATTGCTGTATCATCAGAGCAGGAGTTGGCCCATGGCATGGTGTGCCCAAGGCGGTCTGAATGATGCTTTGTTTGGAGCATTGCCAAATTAAAAATTACCTCCGTCTGCATTGAAATTGATATATACAGACATCCCTGGGGAGGACTGCCTCTCAGACTTCCTGTTGGAGGGAGGAGGGTCTGCCCCTTTCTCTTGTGATCTGTGCTGGCTCTTCTCAATTGACCGCATTCCCATGCAACGCCCTCCAATTAGCTGAAATTTTAGATACCCTATTGGAAGTTGGTCATGTCACCAGTGGCGTAGCTAGGAATCGCGGGGCTCCTCCGCGAACTAGCCGTGCGGGGCCCCCAAAATTACCAGTAAAATTTTGTGAATAGCAAATGATACCCATACATTGTCAAATCAGTATACACATGCGACACAATTTTGTCTTGTTTTCCCTTTTCTTGCTTTCTTCCACCTCAGAGTCCATTTGTCATCAAAAATCATTGCAGCTTTTATTTTTGGTGCCGTCTTTGACGTGCCGCTGGATGTCACCTGCCCTTTTGCCTGTTAATGCTCCGATTTGACTGATGTTCTTTTGTAATCCCGTAACGGGGAGTCCGGAATGCTCTCAATTCTCATCTCATGCAACTAACTTTGCGTGTGGCACTGCTTGCTTCTCCAAATCGGATGGAAGAAATTGGTTGGGAGACTTTCAGCAATGTTGAAGAGAATTGCAGTTATTCAAAGCTCATGTTTGTAAAGCTAGCTACACAATGTGAATCAACATCTTTGCCTCCTGAACTTACGAACCCCCATCACCTGCCGTCCTTTGAAATGGACAATGAATTGTGCGACTGGGCAACCGACAAACCTGATCCCCTGCATATCAGGATCATAATTATTACCTTCACCCCCATGCTTGAAAAAATGATGGCTGTTTTCATCTGCTGGTATTCTGGCAAAGTTTCTGTCATTCCGTTGCCTAATCCGTTGCCTGTAATTCCGTCTGTAATTCCTCTGTAATTCCGTCTGTAATCTGTAATTCCGTTGCCAAAAAAATTTACCAATGGAAGTTCTGAGACAGTTTTATTATGCTTTCATATATCCACACCTTGTGTATTGTCTTGAAGCTTGGGGCGGTGCTATAACAAACAAAGAGAAGTTGTCACTTTTGAAGGTGCAAAAGAAAGTTGTTCGAATTGCAACAAACTCTGATTACTGTGCGCATTCTTCACCGCTGTTTAAAGCCTTGAATGTCTTGCCTTTGCAGAGTCTTTACGATGATAAGCTGGCATTCTTCATGTTCATAATGACAAGAGATCTCACCAACAATCGGGGTAGGTTTTTTGGGCAACGAGACTTGCTGAACAAAAATTCCACGAGATCAGGATCAAACAAGCTCCTTTTATATCCCCCTGCCAGAACTTGTTATGGCCTAAATGGTGTGGAATACAGAGGAATAGACCTTTGGAATCGCTTGCCCTTGGAGATTAGGGTGCTGGATCATAAAACTACATTTCGAAAAAATGTTCGGAAATTTATCACTGACAGTCCATGCCACTGATTCTGCGAGTAGGTAGGTACTTGGTCTCTATTTTCAACCTTTTGTCTTTGCTGTATCATGTTTGTCCAAATGACTCAGTTTCACTTTTCATGATTTGTACTTGTCCTAAATTGTATTCATAGGGGGGTCTGTTACGGTTGCTATGTGGCAACTCTGACCCTCCTGGTGATTTCTTATTGTAATTCAACTTTTTGTATGTTCACTGAATGAAATAAAATAAAAATAAAATAATCATACTTATCACTTACCAGTGCATTCAAAATGTTCTGTCACTCGTCCTGTATCTCGCTCCCGCTTTGTCCGTTTGCATTGATTTTTGAGTTCGATTGTTATTTCCTTTTTCTCTCAAAGCAGCCGTTGTTCAAAGTTTTAGCTGCCTGGGTTTGTCTCATGTCGCAACTTGGGATTGGCAGACTTCAGCCACTGCTAAGCGATTTGACTATGGTTTGTCACACCGGCTCACGGAAGATGAGCTGGTGTGACAAGCCAGTGTGAGCGCTAAGGGGATGCATTTCTCCATCGCAATGGATGATTCGTGGTTTCTCCTTTATCCCACGACCATAAATAGCTAACCAAAGTAGTGGAAGCAGCAAGTTCCCTGGACCCGGAGGAGTTTCGCCAGACCTCTTTGCTCCTCCCTCGTGAAATTCAAAATTTCTTAGCAGTAGCTGAAAATAGACTATGCAAACCCTTTAAAAAGCCAGGCGAGTCAGAAGTAAAAACTACTGCTGCATTGAAAGAGGAAAGAATGAGCAATGTTTTGGTCAAAAACCAAAGCGAAAGGACAAAGTGGTTGCGAACTACTGAGTGACACGACTTTTTGAATGCATCTCGTACATACATCACTTATCTATCTCCCATTTGTCGCTTATTTTTCGTTCACTTATCTCCCATTTATCTCTCCCTCCCTCTGTTTCTTTCCAGCGCCTGAAGCTGCTGAAAGAGAGGTTGGCAGATGCCAACATTTCGGTGGCCAATAGCAATGAGCAGCAACTGCTCTCACCAGAGACTAACTCGGATTATGTTGACTCCTCCCCTGCCGCTACCGCTGCTGGTGGTCTTGGGATCAACAACGTTATTGATTCTGGTGGTGGTGCTTCAGTTGTTGGCGTTGATGCTGTAGAAGTACCTGAATGTCGACAGGAATCAACAGAGCAGGTGGATGACCACAACAAGAGGCTTGAAGAAGGAGAAGAAGGGAAGAGAGTTGTTGAGAATGGCGTCGACTGTAGCACAGATGGTGTTGAAAGCAGGAGTAGTGCAATCAAGGACAGGGTAAGCAAAAGGGGGGAGGGGACTGCGAGAGAGTGAGTCATGTTCACTCAAACTTGCTAGCAAGGAGGAGGGGGTTCTCTCCCTTGCTTGCCTGGCTAAATCTTTCTTTATTCCTTTTCCATCTGAAGATGCTTCCTAATTGGGAGCTTAACTTAGTCATGTATGTCTGTGCATGAACATTGTACAGTGTCGGGAAAATTAATGGAACCACAGTCACATGCAATTTAAATGCAACTTTGGCAGGGTTGCGAAGCATTTTTATTCGACAACCAAAAATTTGCGCCAAAGTTTCTCCTTTGTGAATTAAATGAGAAAAACGTGCAAACTTAATATCCATCCTGGTTTGTTTGTTGAATGTATGTGCCCGTGTCACCTGGACAAAGCATATCAAATGCTGTGATTGCCCTTCCCCCTCCTATTGTCGGGAAATAAAAAAAATTGCTTTAACTTTTAACCCTTTTGATCTTAAAACTTTACCTTTGTTTCTCTTTTTGTTTGTGCCGGAAACTTGACCGGAAATATCACGATTGTTAAAAATGACAAGTAAATGTAAGTGTTACTCTGAATTTGTAATCATTTTTGAACAGCTAAGTCAGTTGAAGTTGTCCCTGGATGGTAAGGAGACGCCTGGTGAAGTTGGGATGATCGACAGCAACAGAAACTTCTGCATTGGACAGCAGCAAAAGCGATTGTCGTCATCTGCTAACGACAATTGCAATAACAACAGTCTGGGCCTTCAACAAATATCCGTGAAGCAGTTGACCAATGAGTTGTCGTCAGTTGCCTTGGATTGGAAGATGCTTCGTAATGCTGAAGACTGCTGGTGCTCAACTAGGCTCGATTCATCTGTGAAAAAGGTTGGTTTGATTTGATGTGGTGGTTTGATCAATCATTCGGCATTCTTCAAGAAGAATGCCGATGTTTTGTCTCGATGTCGGATGAAATTCGGAGGGAAATTATAGAGGCTTTGCACCTCCCCGGTGTGTCTTTTATCCTGGACAGTCTCCTAATTTTCCGGAATCCGACGCCGGTAGCCGTTCACGAAGGCATAATTTGACATCATTTAAAATGGATTAAGCCGTTCACGAAGGCATAATTTGACATCATTTAAAATGGATTAAGCCGTTCACGAAGGCATAATTTGACATCATTTAAAATGGATTAAGCCGTTCACGAAGGCATAATTTGACATCATTTAAAATGGATTAAGCCGTTCACGAAGGCATAATTTGACATCATTTAAAATTGATTAAGCCGTTCACGAAGGCATAATTTGACATCATTTAAAATGGATTAAGCCGTTCACGAAGGCATAATTTGACATCATTTAAAATGGATTAACATGGGCTCAGAGACGTGTTGCTCTATGTAAATGTCAATCGTTGCATGTTAAAAGGAATCATTATTCTTTCTGTGATTGTACAGATTTAACGGCCGATTTGTTTCTAGGTCTGGAAAAAATCAGTCCAGAGTGAATGGGTCCTGCTGAAATCTGCACTCGTATCTGTCTGGAAAATGGCGAGGAAAATTTACGATTCTTTTTGTGCGATTTGCACTTCTTCCGTGTCTTCTGAACCAGACAGACAAGTGACCTCCATCCAGGGCTTCCTTCCAACTCCATGCTGTACACGTAGACCTACTTGTGGCAGATGCCAAACTAACCATTATAGAGTGGAGAGAGAAAAGAATCCCACTTTTCCATCAAAAACCGATTTTTTTGTCTCTCTTGGATGAATTGTGGGCGTACAACGCATGCCATGCCTTCTGCAATAGTCAACTGAAAAAACATCCCCAGCCATTCTAAGATTTCGACTGAATAATGGACTTTTTTACCACTGGTTTTTTTGCCTCTCCCAACAATTACTGTTTTGCAGAAGATCATGGGTTGTTTGTTTAGGCCTATTCTCTTTGCCCACTGTACATGAACATTGTACATTTTCAAAAGCTGTTTGTTATGCGATTGTTAGTTTTATTTTTTCCACTCCCCTCTTCCCCTGCCCCTTCCCACTTTTACCAGTACCACTGTCGCAAGTGTGGTGAAGTGTTTTGCTTGAGATGCATAGATAAGAATGTTAGCCTACCAGGCTATCTCAGCCAAAGGACTGTGCCTGTCTGCTTGGGTTGTAAAAAGCATACATTCAGAAACAATAACGCAGGATCATCATCATTTTCATTTCCGAGTTTCGATGGTTCCATTCCGGCCACATCACCATCGTCAACGTCAGTGGCGGCTACCAGTGATGGTCAGTTGGTTTCTTCTTCACGCTTTCACCGAGACGATGGAGACCCTTTGTTGACATCAACGATTGGTCGTTGATGATCCACTGATCTGCTTTCAATTATGAATTAAATTGTAATTTTATTCTGCTCTGTTCTTGTTTCAAAAGAGTAGGTATCTATCATATTATTTATGTGCGAAAATTGTAAAGATTTTAGATTTTATATTTTTGAATTCATTCTTGTTAAGAAAGTGGTTGATGTGATTTCTAAATCTAGCTTTGCTTCTGGTCAGTGTGAAAACAAAAAACTGGTTTTTGCTGTTGCATTTCTGGTTCTCGCCACAAAGGCAAACAATTCTAAATCTTGCTTTGCTTCTGGTCAGGGTGAAAACAAAAAACTGGTTTTTGCTGTTGCATTTCTGGTTCTCGCCACAAAGGCAAACAATTCTAAATCTTGCTTTGCTTCTGGTCAGGGTGAAAACAAAAAACTGGTTTTTGCTGTTGCATTTCTGGTTCTCGCCACAAAGGCAAACAATTCTAAATCTTGCTTTGCTTCTGGTCAGGGTGAAAACAAAAAACTGGTTTTTGCTGTTGCATTTCTGGTTCTCGCCACAAAGGCAAACAAAACTTAGAACATGACCAATGGCAATGAAAGCAGGGAGTTCCTTGCGATATCTCTCACTGCACATCCATTCATGGACAAACTTTTATGGACACGACTTGACTGCAGTGCGAACACTCCGAATGAGTAGTTAAATAATTATTTCTTCATGGAGGTAATTTTTTAGTATTTTCTGCATGAATTAGGTATTGAACGTCGTTTTCACCAGCTGTGAAATGGGGCCTGCGCCAATTTGGTAGAATGGATGTCAGTGACTTGCAATTTCAAATTTGATTGTTTAGCACCATTTTTGAACAACTAAAAGCAGTAACTCAAACAAAAAAAACTTGCAATGATCCATTTTGAGGGAGAAACACCAATGGCATCTGTGATTTGCCACTGATGGTGGCAAAGAAACCTGAAATATGCCATGCCAATGAGCTGTTCCTTGATGGGTCTCATTTTCTTTCAAGTTATCGAAATTTTCAATTGAAAAAAAATTGCAATGACATTCAGAACATTTTTAGGCGTGCCCCGTGAGGACTGATTGACTTCAGGAGGATCGATTTTTGTTTGAAACACAAGAATGTTCTCTCTCATTCAAACGGATTTATTTGATGGAATTAAAAAAAAATAGCTTCGTGTGGCTTTTTGCTCTTCTGGTTCAGTGATCCTTGTGTTGCATGGACGAGTATTGTGTTGTATCTTTTCATTTCGTTTCTTTTTGATCCACTGTCAACAAGTGTGTGCTCATCCAGACTTTGTTTGAGGAACATAAAAAAATACAAAATGAGAAACAGAACAAGATAAAGCAATCAAGCCAAAGAATGTTTTTTTTTTAAGTTTCACCCTGTGCATTTCTCTCCATGGAGTGTGTTTCAGACCTGTCTTGCGGTGACGGTACGTTTTTTCATGATGGAGAGGATGAATGACATTGTTTCCTGGTCCTTGGTGAGGTTGTATTTAACCACTGTCAGGCTGTCGCTGTAATCAAGGAGTGATGTTTTGCTTGCTTTCGAGACTGTAGCTGGAGTATCTATCTCATCTGCGAGGAAGGCAAAAATGGCATTAAACCGAGGCTAACTTGCATGCTGGTCTCGTTAGGTAAGTTAGAAGGCTTTCTTTCGGTTGTGATTGGATCCCCAACTCGTGTTCACGTCATGCTCTTTTGCAACAATGGAGAGGCTGTGTTCATCGGGCTTCTGTTCATTCTTTCTACTTTACCTGAATCGGCCAGGTGGTAACTTTACCTGAATCGGCCAGGTGGTAACTTTACCTGAATCGGCCAGGTGGTAACTTTACCTGAATCGGCCAGGTGGTAACTTTACCTGAATCGGCCAGGTGGTAACTTTACCTGAATCGGCCAGGTGGTAACTTTACCTGAATCGGCCAGGTGGTAACTTTACCTGAATCGGCCAGGTGGTAACTTTACCTGAATCGGCCAGGTGGTAACTTTACCTGAATCGGCCAGGTGGTACTTTACCTGAATCGGCCAGGTGGTAACTTTACCTGAATCGGCCAGGTGGTAACTTTACCTGAATCGGCCAGGTGGTAACTTTACCTGAATCGGCCAGGTGGTAACTTTACCTGAATCGGCCAGGTGGTAACTTTACCTGAATCGGCCAGGTGGTAACTTTACCTGAATCGGCCAGGTGGTAACTTTACCTGAATCGGCCAGGTGGTAACTTTACCTGAATCAGCCAGGTGGTTACTTTGCATGAATCGGCCAGGTGGTTACTTTACCTGAATCGGCCAGGTGGTAACTTTACCTGAATCGGCCAGGTGGTAACTTTACCTGAATCGGCCAGGTGGTAACTTTACCTGAATCGGCCAGGTGGTAACTTTACCTGAATCGGCCAGGTGGTAACTTTACCTGAATCAGCCAGGTGGTTACTTTGCATGAATCGGCCAGGTGGTTACTTTACCTGAATCGGCCAGGTGGTAACTTTACCTGAATCAGCCAGGTGGTTACTTTGCGTGAATCGGCCAGGTGGTTACTTTACCTGAATCGGCCAGGTGGTAACTTTACCTGAATCGGCCAGGTGGTAACTTTACCTGAATCGGCCAGGTGGTTACTTTACCTGAATCGGCCAGGTGGTTACTTTACCTGAATCGGCCAGGTGGTTACTTTACCTGAATCGGCCAGGTGGTTACTTTACCTGAATCGGCCAGGTGGTTACTTTACCTGAATCGGCCAGGTGGTTACTTTACCTGAATCGGCCAGGTGGTAACTTTACCTGAATCGGCCAGGTCGTTACTTTACCTGAATCGGCCAGGTGGTAACTTTACCTGAATCGGCTGGGTGCTATGGAGATGAACGGCTTTTCTGGATATCCAAGAGATAAATGAATTCCCTTGTCATTGTGAAGGCAGGAGACCAATCCATGTTGGCAAATGTGATCTCATTCCGGGACCTATCAGAATCTTAGCAACAGTTTTGGATTGTGTTGTTCTAGAACAGCCTGCATGGTGGTGTATGAACAGCCTATCTCCTTCTTCACTCACTCAAGCCTTACCCAGTTGTTATTTGTTGGTTTGTATTTGTTTATCTTTGTTGTGTTTCTTCACACAACATTTGTTAATCTGTGTTTCTTCCATCCAATATTAAACAAAAACTGCACTTCGTTGGAGGTTCAGGAACCTTGTTCTTTTTCAAACCATGCCATCTTGCCCGTTTACAGCAAGCAATTCCAATCCCTTGACATTGCTCGTCACCAGATGTGAGATGAGTTTAACGATTTCCTCTTCAGAGAAAAAACAACTCGAGGTCGGGATTGGTGATGGTCTCACAACGATGGATTGGGATGCTGATTAAGGTGGGCTAAGCGGCTTACCCGCTTAGCCTTCTGCCGAGGCCACCCCTGGTAGGTACAATACAGTGGACCCTTCTCTCCCCTCTCTTCTGCAAGAGGCTTCAATTTTGAACAAGAGAAAAGTTGTGAAAAATCTTAAAATTGATTTGCTTTGGTTTTTTTTTTTTTTTTTTGATTTGTACCAGCCGAAGCTGGGAACCAGGGTTGGTCGATCGCATAAAGCGTCGCCCTGGAGGTAGGGGGAAAACCCAGTCCTTTCTGACCAGATAAAAAAACCCTCATTGTCCCAGATAGAAGCTGCAGGTGCAAAAAAGCAAAGATTTGGAAGAGAGCCCTTCAAGGGACCCTCTTTTACCAAATCATTCACGAAGCTCTGCCACCAAGCCACCACCAGACAAAAAAAAACAAAAAAAAGATTTGCTTTGGCTTGAAAAAGCAGTAAACCTCGAAGGACGTTGTGCAGAAACGTTAAAAAAACGAACCGATGAGGACCTCGACCGGATAACTAAAACTGTACTATATTTCTT
Organism: Sinentomon sp. SZTP_YWyxl; assembly: GCA_030068105.1. Taxonomy (NCBI): domain Eukaryota; kingdom Metazoa; phylum Arthropoda; class Protura; order Sinentomata; family Sinentomidae; genus Sinentomon; species Sinentomon sp. SZTP_YWyxl. The sequence continues at coordinate 1,118 of JASGXE010003965.1, read as the reverse complement.
TAGAACATTAAAATTACATTTAAACTACAAAACTACATTAAAATTACAGCATAACTAAGTCACAACTGATTCTTAAGTTAGTATCCTGGCAACTCCAAAAGAAAGCCTGAGTCATGGCCATCCGTCATCCATCCACAATCTGCATCATTCTCCAATAATTCCTCCATCCAGTCTCTTTTGCCAAACCATGTCAACTGCCTTCATCAATGACTCAACATCAGAAACATCATTGACTTCATCTAGAAATGGGGACACGGGGGTTCGGAATGGAAAGAATTTTACTCACTACATGTTTCATGCCAACCAACAAGTGCTTTCTTAGAGGTACTCGGAAGTAAACTGATCTGATGGATGATTGTGTGTGCATGCCTTCATCATCGGGCAGTCAAGAGTGGATCCAGCAGGATCAACCCCCCGGCCGCCTTCCTGAGAAAAAACATCATGAAAAGTTTCCCAAAATATGCACCCAAGATGAACGGAAATTTCTTTTGACTTTCGTGGGTGCGAGTCCCCCTACCTAGAGGCTCTCCCTTTGGAATCCCACTGAGCCTGTGGCGTAGGCCCCATAGGTGAGCCATAGCAACACCTCCACTTTTGTGAAGCGCTGGCATTTGTCAGCTTAGCTAAAAAAAAGTGGTGGATCCTTGCTTTTTAATGCACATTCTTCCCTTGGCAAGAGGCAGGTGTGTGCAATTGTGCATGAAAAAAGTCCCTTTCCATTGTGCATCCCATTAAAAAAACGAAGGGAGATCAAAAAGTTTTGAGCTTTACCCATTTCCAGTTTTCCAAAGTGGTTGGTTTTATTTTTGTTCCATAGTTCCATCCTTCTTTAATTCCTGGCCAAATTTTGATTGATTTCTGTTCATGCATTCCCGAGGAATCTGGCTTTCTGTCTTGCGGTCTGAGCTTTTTGAAAATTAGCAATTTAGAACAACGTGCTGTCATCAAATTTTTGACATTTGAACCAATTCAACCTGAGGAATGCCATGACCGAACCGCCTTGGAAGATGATCCCAGGAACGGGAGTCCTGCAAAAGCCTCCTCAGACAGAACAGTGGAAAATGTGGAGGAATTTGTCACGGAAGACAGGCGAGGAAGGAGGATCGGCAACATTTGAA
>JASGXE010003964.1:0-25106 GCA_030068105.1 Sinentomon sp. SZTP_YWyxl | reverse complement strand
CCTTCTTTCATCTTTTTTTGATCATTAATGCAACTGAAAATGCACAGGTAAATGGGAAGCATAGGCAAGCTTCATCTGGGACAAAGCCACAGAAGAGATTAAAGATGGGGAGATCCAGGTGAGGGGGTTTTGGGGACAGAGTCCACACATGTGCTGATATTTGTTGGAATTTTTGTCAATTTTGGGCTGGAAATTGATGTTTCCTGGAAAAGATTCCCAAGATTTGAGTTTCTTTTTGTTTTTCAGAAATTTCCCTGAATTTTCCAATTTTCTTTTGGAAATACCCTGAGTTTTCCAAGCTTTCGAACACCCCATATCACCACACATGATTTCAAAGTGTACCACGAGGTGAGCAAGCCAATTGTGGTAAAATCATCCGATATGTAAAAGCCAAGTCTGGACTGGCCTTGGAATTGTTCTTAGCACACATCTTCAGAGAAATGATATGATGATTGATGAGAGCAGAATGTCAATCATGTAAAGCATCATTCATTTTGGATAATTACCCCCCCCCCCCAAATATTTGCACCGCATAATGTCCGAGGGGTTTTCTTGCAAAAATCAAATGTTGGTGGTTGGTGAGCCAAAGAAATATATCACACTACGGAAAAACAATTGCACGATTTCAGCAGCACAGCACTTCTTGAATATGCGAAGTGAAAAGCGTTGTGTGTGATTCGCAAATGCAAATTACAGGGTACCTACTGTTTGTTTAGTTTATTGTTTCACGAATTTGTTTCTTCATAAAATATCATGGAACAGACTTTTGTAAATGGTGTCTTTGGTGATCGATGCTCTCGGAGACAGTGCTTAAACTGGAAGAATATTCCGACAGAGAACTGCAAAATCAGCAAAGGGCTCTGCACACTCAACTAGAGACAGGGTCAGGCACTCTTTGCCGCATCGGAATGGGACAGATTTTTGCATCAGACTTTTTTAGATCATCTGTCAAAAACAGATTGTCACTTGCAACAATGTTGAAAGTAAAGGAAAACAACCCCACTTCCACCAACCCCCCCCCCCCCCTGCACCATTGGAGACACACCACCAAGCAACGTCGCCACTTTCAATCAGTCTCGTCCTGATAACGGATGCACCCGAAACGTTGACTCAACTCACACCATGGAGATAAAATTGTCGAACCTCACGGTGAGAGTGATATTTTAGAGCAAAGGAGAACATTGAAGCATTGCCCTCTCTGTTCCAACTGCAAATCTGTTTTGGACAGACTATCTGAAAAGTCCGATGCAAAAATCTGTCCATTCTGACGCAGCTTTAAAGGTGTGAAAAGGGACCGATAATGTGACCTGTCTTCGCAAAATTTCAAGCAATTGCCAGTTTTGTCATTGCTGGCACTCTCTGATCAAAAAGGTAGGCAGACTATAAGCTCAATTTAAGCACTGGATTTTGAATAGGTTAACAATGTGTCAACAATAGAAGGTTAACATGTGCTCTTTGTGGGAAGAGAACAAGAAGGCATGGTGACAGACAGATAAAACAGCACGTGATAACAAGCATTCCCAAATGCGATTCCCAAAATCAGCAGTAAGAACACTCATCCGTCCAAAATGATATTAAAAATATGATCCTTTGTTATCCTCTCAACGGGCAGACAATGTCATTTTTTTTTTTGATAATGTGCACGGCAGACGACGGCATATTCAATCTCTTCGGTCCGTCAAAGCACAATGTTTAGGAAGCAACACATTCCACAACCCCACATGGAGACTGATGTAGTGATTCGTCAAAGAGGCCAGTGACGGCTGTTACAAGATAGTTTCTGCCTGTAAGCAAGATATGTCATCGAGCCCACCCCCCACCTCCACATAACCCCTCAGGTCAAAGAAACATAAGAAACTTGAACTGGATGGGGATTATTTTGAAGGACATTCAACTGGGATTTGCTCTGCAGATCAGATCAGCTGATTTCGCTCACCCAACCCACCCACCGACCGATCCACGTTGTTGGGAATGCCTGCTCATCAATGCAATGAACAACAGAGTGCGTTCAAAAGGATATAGGTACCTAGTTTGTTTGTTCGAACAGGCTATCGTAATGAAAGCTCAAAATACCTAGTGAGCATGTATGCCTAAAAATTTCTGCAGAGATAAGAGAGATTCAAATATTGCAAAAGAACAAGTCAGAAGTACCTGCAATACCCGATTGCCTAGAAAAAATTCAGAACAGCAACAAAGGGAAATAGGACAATATTAAAACAAAAAATAAGAACACAGTACCTGAAAACCAAAACTCAACTTCATAACGACAACAAAATGCATGCTAATATCCCAGACTAGGTAATCTGTTCCTAGCTACTAGCTAGTTTGGAGCAAACGTTAAAACAGGCAGAAAAAACTAAACTATAAAAAAAATCTAAAACAATCTATGGGCAGGGAAAGGATAACTGGAACTGCCCAAAAATCTGGCAAAAAGATGACACAAAATAAAAGCCAGGCAGAGAGAGAGAGAGGGGGGAGGGGAGGCGATTGATTCCGTCCCCCAACACAACAAGAGAGGTGGTTCTGCCAAACTCCCAAACAGGTAGGCACGGCAGGTGCCCACCTGTAGAATCTGTAATCATCCGAAGAAATTTGACAAGCTTGTGTCCACTAACCATACCACCACTGTGATATAATGAACCCCCCAGTTTGTAGTGGAAGAGACAATTATCCAGAGTAAACTTTTGAGAGAAGAAAACACAAACTTGAAAACAGGTTTTGTTGACTTCTGAAGAAGAATTTTACGCAAGCAATGATGATGTTACCCATAAATAAAATTGTGGATCATGGATTTCCCACTGGTTGCCTGGGGCATCATCCTCAATTATTGCTTGAGTGCCCACCCATTTATTCGTTTTTTTAATCACTTGCAACAACATTTTGCTTTTGTCAGGTTGAGTTGTTTAGCAAGACAAAATATTTCAGGCTAAACAGATTTGTACTAAGCCCCCTGGTTTGGGATTATGGGTGTGCAGACCCCCAAAAAAGTACTCACTCCCGCTAAAAGCTTAGAACATGCAGCAAATATCAAGCTGGATATTGAAGTTTCGCATGTGGCCTCTAAGAAGACCAAATGAAACAGAGTTCACTTTGGAGCAGAGTTACAGCAGAGTTACAAGGTCAAGAATTGAACTTACGAGCTTTTTACGCAATGACCTTCTGCGGTCTATAACCCAGCACATCCATGTTTTTAGAAGTATAAGTTCAAAGTTCAAGAAATTTTTTCGACAAAAAAATCCCTTGGCTTTTCAGTCCTTTTTTGGAACATGTCACAAAAAAACAGAAATTGGTCTAAACAAAACAAACGGTCTGCACAAAGAAACAAACTCTTGGCGAAGGCTGACATGTTTTAAGAAGGCTGACATGTTTTAAGGTGAAGTAATCTTCGAAATCTCTTTTGCAAAAACCCTTGGAGCGTCGGTATCTGTTTGGTATTCTTGAATGGAACCCACCTCATTCACAGAAAAAGCAAACATCATTTTTAAAAAACTATCAATCCCTATCCAGCTAGAAAGGCTAATAAAGCCGAACTAGGCTAAAAAGAGTTCAACTGAAATACAATCCAACGAAAACCTCATGCAAAGAATGTAGGTAACTTTCCTAGACTCAAACAAACCTGCCCACTGAAGAATTGGGTATCGAGTCGAAATAGTGTTAATGCGCAGTGACAATCGGAAATAAGGGCGAGTAAAGCTGACAGAACATTGGTGCAACAGGTGTGGAACGGAAAATGTTATCACAATTTTTCAACGCTGTTGTCATTAGCAGTGTTGCCAATGCCATCGGATGCCCCGCCTCCGTCTTCCTCATCATCCTTGTTGTTAAGCTCTGAAACTGGTCGAACGGGCGGTGTTGAAATATTTTTTGGACTAGCCTGACTGCTGCTGGCACCACTGCCATCACCACTCCTCCTGCTTCCCTTCTTTGATGTCAAATAATCTATGACATAGTTGGGCTGGAATGTTGAAATATAAGTAAGTACCCAATGTTGCAAAATCAGACAGAAAATCGGTGAAGGAGAAGGCAACAGGAAATGTCAATAGAAAGAAAACTGAAGCTAATCTCAAATTGGGCAGACTCTTTGCATCATTCACATTCAACCATCACATCCAAAAACAAGGTACCTACCTACAACCATATTTTTTCTACTTCGTTTTCCTTCAATTTGTTCAATTGTTTCAATGTTTGATATCTGGTCAAAATGGCCAAATATTGGCTCAATATGGCTACGACTGCTGGGCATGGGCATGATGGTTGCAGCTGCCTTGGCGCCGCAGGACTGGTTGGTGACTGGGCAGCCGTGAAAAGAAAATGCTCAAATGAATGTCTCCGGCAGCCTGATGAAGTGAAGTTCATTCCCAAAGATTCTCCAGGTTCCAAGGCATTCCACTGCAAGGTCTATCGGTGAGTTGATGAAATTCAATTTTTGGTTTGTGAATAATAAATATAAAAAAACTAGAAACTTCAGAAAAACGTTAGTCTATAGATAGTTTTTCTGGCAAATGATGCCACGAACACCCGTAGAGTCATAAAGAGTTTAGTCCTCTCATCTTTTACACCATGAAGCCGCCAGCACTGAGTGCCACACATGAACAACTCTCTATTGTCGCTGTGGCAACAACAATCCACACAATCCCCTGCTACAATTCCAAAAAAGCAGCCTCCACAGAAAGGAGAAAACTTGAAGATAAGCCTAACTCTCACGACAGCTACACAAAACTTACCGACACAAACCACCATGAATTAGGACGATATATCAGCCTTCCAACCCAACTGATCCGTGAGCTTGGTGAAATGAAATGACAGTGGAGATGAGAGACGGTGTGGAACGGAGGCCAATGGTAACCAATCCTGTGTCAATAAACAAAAATGGACAAATTATTGGCAGAGAAGGAAAATGAGAAGCCACCACTTCAACCACCTGGCACAGAACGAATGCAGTCCTGACTAACAGGGGCAATTTTGCCCGTACCCCAATCAACCACATCCACCCCAAGCTCGTTAATGAGTCGACCGCCAGGCAAGAGACGTGAAATATGATGATGATAACATACCTAAACTGCTTTTTGCAGTCTTTTCTTTTAGGTTAAGTAGGTTACCACAATTATTTGGCAGTGGTTTCAACTCATCATTCTGGCAGTCTCGAACCCATTTTCAAGGCCCACGTGGAAACACACACAACCCCTACCAATTCAGCCCGGCTAACCAAATGAACTGACCTGCAATTGAATGTCAGCATATGCACCTACCCTCATTCCAGTTGCAGACTCAAAGTGGGCAGGTTGAATAAGTCAGAATTCCGAGAAGATGCAAGATACCTATAAATGCTCCTCCTCACACATGACAGTAAGCTGAGCGAATAATGATCAATGACTGACTGCTAACTAAGAGGCAAATTATCCTAAAAATGACCTGTTGAGAGACAAAAAGTTAGGGCTTGGCAGTACGCTTTAGGAGCAGCCATATACTCAGATCACATCTTCAAGCGAAACATGGTCGAGTCAAACATGCTAATTAAAAACTCACCAGACCTGCGGTAGAACAACAATTGCAGACGTATTTGTACACTACCAAGGTCAAATCAGAGCATTCTTTCGTGAAAATTCCCACCATTTGGAGTGCGCCTAAAATTGAGCAGCTTGGCCTAATTGAAAAGCACACAGAACTGCCACTGAATGGAAAAAGATGGCTAGGTGCATGCTGAGCTGAAACTCGACAACGGTTCAAAAATACCAAATATCTAGGAAGATTTTTTTCTCATCTTTAGGTATGTGTTTATTGAGCACAGATGAAAATTCAAGACTCAAGAGTTCCAATGTTTAGAGCAGGAAGCATTGGGAATTTTTTGAAAACTTTAGAATTTCAGCAGAAAGAGCGAGACAGAAAAAATAAATAGGTAGGTAAGTACCTAATAATTGTTAATTTTGGTGCCTAGACAAGGTTGCTAATAATATTTTTGTTTTGCCAAGGTAGACAAAGGCCCGTTTTGTGAGATCAAAATTTAATTCCAGAAGAAGATAGGTACTTTATCTTTACGAAAATTGTGGTGAAGCAACTGTTCGTCATGCTGTTCGTCATGGCTGGCCGAACAGCATGGGATATTATAACCTCTTTTTTGTTTCAACGTTACAAGTTCTAAGTTATGCAATTATTAGCTGATACTATCCGAGTGCATTGCATCCTTGTGCATTCATGTTATTGTTCATTAATGTTATTCATTGCATTGCTGATTTGCGCCAGGGCCTAGCCCATGCAAATTAACGTTAAATTAAATTAAATTCTGAATGAATCTTGGACTTGAGGATAAATAGACACAATTTGTCCTTAGTGCAGGCAGGCACCTACTGGATATCCCACTTCCACAGATAGAGACAAATATTTTGATCTTCACTCACCTAGCATCATCCACATTTGCACCTTGTTCGGCAAGAATCCGGTTCCCAAGTGCCAAAATCCGTTTCACTGGAGACGGGAAAACAAGAGAAAAATTGTGAAAAATAACAAAAAAATGCAACTGTAATCAGATTCAAAACTAGTGCATCCAACAATTTCAAAAGCAAATTGTTGCAGATGCATATGAACCTTGGGAAATTTTCAGGCAAGCCACCAATCACATGCTGCAATAGGTTTGGTTGACCGAACATCAAAGAACTGGGCAATTGGGTAGGTAGGTACCTACTCATAATAAGGCCAACCAGACCCAGGTATGTGCTCAAAAATGCAGTTTCAGATAGCCTCCTGGACAGATGTCATGGGCTTTGATGCTGAATAATAAAATCTATGGATGATTTTGAGATCTAGTGAACTGGGTGGGTTGGTACATGGATGTGTAAAAGTCCATGACATCTGATGAAAAGATACATGCTGCCTCGGTGAAAGAACACGACGACTTGATTGTTGTTGTGGTAATTGCCGAGGCAAAAAAATGATGCATGTCTGACCGGGGTTTACCACGTCCAATGGCTTTTACTGCCTGTGTCCCCCAACATAGTTAAAAATAGTTAGTAATCTGTCATGGATGTAAGATTATCCAGGCTGATTTTATGCAATCTCGAAAAAAATGCAAAGTCTCACTCAATCCCTGCCCAGTTGAAGGAGTCAACATCATCAACATTAAAAACACAGTAAAATAAAAGTTACACCTGAGGAGACAAATCAGAGAAAGATAAAAAGCATGATAGATGCAAATGAAAATGAACCGAGCAGCCAACTGACCAAGATCAATATCGTCAGCAAATAAATGTTTTGAGTCAGGTATATGGATCCTGGGAATGACTAACACGTGATGTTCAGCAACCGGACGGATATCACGGAAAGCAACAAACTCATCGTCCTGAAAAGAACAGATAGCTTATTCACACAAATAGCAATAAAAGGTAGGCTAGGCATACCAGGAGAAAAAAAAAACAGGTGGCCCAGAAATTCACCAGGAGACCAAAAGTGCACTTCGTCACCAGAAGCTGTCTGTCACCGTTCTGGGTTTTCAATGATCAGGGCGGGAATGGCAAAATTAAAATTTTGCACTGGCAAGAAAAAGTACGGAGCACAGCACTGAGAAACCCCAATTGAATGCCCACAATTCCCAATTATTCCCCAACTGAATTGCCACAATTCTCAATAATTAGGTACTTATTTAGAAACAGGGAAATGCAATTTGTAAGCAAAGTAGACCTCTCACAGAATACGTACCTATTGGAGCCTCCCACCATACCCAGAATAATCTGCACCTGTGCCAAGAATGCTCACTGTCTTATATTTTGATTTTGCTCCCTCCGTTCTGCAGCATGTTTCTAAATTTTAAAGGTGCCTACCCATTCAGTCATGAGGGATTTTAACTGGATTTTTACTCAATTTGCTGCGGAACTTTGTATTGCATGGAAATGCTACCTACAATGACCTTGGTTGTTCTTGGTTTGTGTTATGCACCAATGTTGAAATTTATAATGAAAATGAAATAAAATAAAAAAAAATGGGCAAAAAAATGTTGGTTTAAAATCTTGAGCCCATGCAGAAACTTCTGTTCCGTGCTGTTATTCTCTCCTGTTTAGTCATTTACAGCACCAGCAGGCAGCAATAAATCGACTAGAAAGGAGGCCATCTGCAATTGCTTGGAGCAGTGATCAAATTGGAAAAATAAAAAATAATGAGCATATCGGCCGAACTTGTGCCCCTTTTTACAGTTCAGGAGGAGAAAGGGCACTTTTGCTGAAAAATGGCAGTGTTTTCAAAAATAGCCCTGCAAGTCTACTTTGACACTACACACGCAAGATTCACTTATCAAAAATTGCATTTAGGTTGGCCCAAGCAACAGTGTAGTATGTGAAGTCACTTTGGTTATGGTTAAATTAGGTGTCATTTTTCATTCATCAGTGCAGGCCAGAATCCATTAACAACAAAAATGACCAAATTAGCTAAGATACCTAAAATACGATATTCATTAATCGTTCGTGAAAAATTGCCCCGTACACATTTCAGCACCTGTTGAGAGGAAATTCATGAACACAGTCCTGTCCTTGGTTGCTGCAAATGTATCCCATCTTTGATGTGATGGTGGTGACAGCACCTATGTAGGTACCTGCCAACTGTAGGCTGCTTCACTCCTAAATGTGGTAGGTACTTATGCCTAAATCAGCAAAAATAAGAAATAGCATAGCTAACCTTGTAATATATCTTTGCTTCAGATTTGCCCTCACAGATCTTGCAGAAAACACAAACTGAAGTCTCCTCGGAGCACATATCGTTCAAATAGGTGTGTATTTCTTTTGGGAGCATATCATGGGCAAAACTTCCTAAGGCAAGCCAGATTTCAGCAAAGAAGGCAGGCTGCAAACACAGGCAAGGTGTCGAACCTACTTAAACCAGCCTAAAATGACTCAATGGTTGATGACATGCATGACATGGCTGCTGGAGCTGATGCCAAAATGTTTGCAAATGTCAACCTTTAAATGGAAACAAATAAAATACCTGAGCAAAATGAGAACTTTAAGTTTCCTGTCATGCCAGGTTTGATGCAGGCAAACTGAAGCCTGCTGTTCTTTTCTTCTTTCTTTCATTCATACCTACCTTCTCTTTGCCAGTTTCTGTTACTGCTCTTTCTAGTGAAGCCTGTTTCTAATTTGAGATTGTGAATGGGTATGCATCTGATGTGGTGTGATGGCTTATTCTTTGGTGCTCTTCTTGGGTTCTGCCCCAGTTGTGTATGTGTGTATCTGATGGTATGACTGCTATTGATTGCCATATAGGCCTATGACTCGGCCCCATCCACATTCTGATGAATAATAACGTCTTCACTTTCCTTTCCCCACCCTGCCCCTTTTCCATTCCCCATCCATTTTCTTTTTCCACTCTTTTCCAACATTGAATGCCGCTGCCGCTGGTCGCATTTCCTTTTCTTCCCCTTCCCAGATAGGAATAGGTAACAGGGTTGGGCATAGGGGGGGTGGGGGGAGGTTACCCCCCATGGCCTTCGGCCGAGGTTAACCCCCCCAGCCTTTTTCCGACGGTACCCTTGGCCGAAGGCCAAGGGTACCGTCGGAAAAAGGCTGGGGGGGTTAACCTCGGCCGAAGGCCATGGGGGGTAACCTCCCCCACCCCCCCTATGCCCAACCCTATGCCGAAGGCCAAGGGTACCGTCGGAAAAAGGTGGGAAAAGAGTCCTGGTGTGACACACCAGGACTTCAATAGGAGCAACATTGTTTCTTTGTACTTTCTGTTTTGATTCCCCAGCCGGAAAAAGGCTAGGGGGGGGTAACCTCTGCCTTTGGCCGAGGTTACCCCCCCTACCCCCACCCTAGAATGTTGCTGTCAAAGTCCTTCCTGGTGTGTGCCCTGCACACACCGGGAAGGACTTCAATAGCAACATTCTGTTTCTTTTGAACCAACTTCCTTTTCGATTCCCCTGCCGGAAAAAGGCCAGGGGGGTAACCTCGGCCTTCGGCTCAGGTTACCCCATAGGTAGCCTTTTTCCAAGGGTACCTTTGGCCAAAGTCCTCGTGTGTCCTGCACACACCAGGAAGGACTTCAATAGCAACATTCTGTTTCTTTTGTAATTCCTGTTTTGATTCCCCTGCTGGAAAAAGGCTAGGGGGGGGTAACCTCGACCTTCGGCCGATGTTGCCCCCTAGCCTTTTTCCGAGGGGACCCTTGGCCGAAGTCCTGGTGTGTGCCCTGCACACCCCAGGACTACATTCAATAACTACATTCTGTTTCTTTTGTACTTTCTGTTTTGATTTACAGAAAATGGTAGAATGAAAAAAAAAACTCATCCAGAAAGTCGTGTCTGACAGTTATTTCCTTGCTCCATCTACTGCGACTGCAAACCCTCCAGGATAAGCAAAAAAAGGACCTGAAATGTCGTAAAATGGCATCTGAGGACCCCTAATTTTTCAAAAAAGCTTCAGCTTTTGGGGGACGCTGTCCCCCAAACCCCCTGCCGGGGGCGCTGCCCCCAGACCCCCCATGCTGGGGGGTTGCCGCCACCCAGACCCCCTGCATTTTCGGTGCCCTACCCCCCCCCGTCGTAGACCTCTTTACCCCCCTCTAAGGTACCCTACCTTGCCCATCCCTGATAGGTAGGTATGACAAACTTTGCTGTTCACAATTGATGAAAACTTCATGTTCAGCGTATTTGAGGCCTAACCTATCCACCGATGTTTGCTGACTTGAACCTCAGCAGTGGCAAAACGATTCTTGGAAAAGCTCATTTAAGGTAGGTAGGTACCGTGGTGAGGTTCTAAGTTTATTCCAGAGAAATAGGTACCTACCTACCAATATTGCGGTTGAGGAAAGAAAACCTTTCAAAGTTTTTGCACAGTGCGGTGGGCGTGAAAGACACCAGTGCCTCAACCCTTGTACGGGCAGTGTTGGACGAAAGGGCATGCGAGAGGTCACTCCAACCACCATCCCGAAGGATGCACCTCCTGAACATGAAAATACCAATGAATCTGCCTGCGTGTGGAAAGGGTTTCCAAACCAAGCTCCCTCCCAAGGAGCAAAACGCTGGAATTGAAAGAGAAATCACCTGAAACAAATCTAATTGTCCTTCTGTGATCTGCCTCGATGGCATTGATATGAGATTGAAGGTGAACATCCCACTTCGGTTTCCCAATGTTCCCACCAGAGCACCGAAGATAAGCATTTCCGAACACATGTGGAGGAGGGATACCTACAAAGCACAGAAGAAAAAATCCTTTTGTTAGGCTAACCTCTTAAGGAGTGGGTTTTGAGTGAATATTCTGAATTTTTGCAGAGCCTCTCAGAGCGGGCTTTTTTGGATTTGTGTGTTCTTTACCTGGACTTATGCCGACTGCCATAAATCTTCTTGGGGTATTCTGATGCAGACATATATGGTGATCTGATAGTCAACGTGATAAAAAGCGCCGTAACATTTCGCTTCTATTTTGGAAGCCACACAGACACTTGCCAGCACTTCTGTCTCTGCATGAAAATTATCATCAGATGGAAAAAACTGTGCACGCAGGCAGCCAAATGGGGATGGTGGAGACGGATTGAGTTGTATAGTGGCGGCGGAAAACGATTACTCATACATGTGTTTTTCCCATTTAACTGTGGCCTCCGAAATTTTTTTTTCTTTCTTTTTACTCTTATGCATTTGGCAGAAATTAAAGCGCCAAATTGCAATGGAGCTTTCTAGAGGTGTCATATTTTGACACTGGTGATGAAAGAGGATCTTTTATTTCTGCAGCATGGAGTTTTTGCTAAAATCTCAATAATGGAAATTTTTCACATGTAGCCTATGGGTAATCTTTTTCCGCCACCAGTATACATGCCGATCTCACATTGGCGCCTCCAATGCGGCAGTATTGTAATATGGCATGTAAAAAGGCGCTGAAGTATTGTAATATAGCAAGTAAAAAGGCGCTGCATTTACAACTGAGAATGAGGCTCGGCTCCCTTGGCTTTGGTGTGATTGATATGTGCCTTCCATCAGAAATGCAACATGCGCCCAATCGGCGAAATATTTCAAGGAGGCATGCTTCCAAACAAGCAGCAAAAGAAACGCCACAATAATGAAAACGAACTGACCACGGTTTCTGGGCTATTTTTTTTCTGCTTTGCTTTACTTTATTTCAATAAATTGTTGCATTTTGGAACAATACAATTTTTACCATTTCAACACAATACAATACATGTCAATTTCAAGAATTAGGTACCATTTGATTTAGGTAGGCGGTGAATTATTATCTCAAAAGTATGCGAGAAATTGAAACAATAATTAACCATTTGTCGCATTGTTTTACAGAATGGCCGGATCAGTGGTGAATAAAAAGGTAAACCATTGAATTCCTTCCTTACCAAACTCGTGGTTAGGTAGCCCATGCAGCACTCATCCATCCATCGAGAGGTTTGATAGATTTCATCCCGTGCGGCAGACAGTAATGTTATCCAATCAGTGATGTCGATCAGTCAGTGAAGTAGGTAGTTGATGAGAGAACTATGCAAGATGTGGAAAAGAATCATGATGTGGAATGCAAGATGTGGAAAAGTGAGTTGCCTATTTTCATTTTTTTTTTTTAATTTCACTTTGCTTGAAAAATTGATGTTCTTCTGTAATTAATTGTTTGTTGGAAGGGAAAAATTATAAAAATGCAAATAAAATAAAAAAAAAAATGCAGTTTAAAAAAAAAAAAAAAAAAAAATCGTCCCTTCCAAGAAACATCGTGTTTGATAAAAGCACACAAATTTAATTGTAAGCCCTAGATCAAAATGGTGGATAAGTGTTGCAGAAGCAGCACAACCACAAGAATGTAGGAAAAAGCAAGAAAATGGCATTAAGAATCAAATGAATAATTTCTATGGACACATTGGATTAAGTATCGGTGTTGAATATGATTTACCTACCTAAGGTTGGCTTTTGTCAGCAACTTGATAGATATATATTTTTAAGCTTTCAGAAGCCTCATGGCTTCTATGACATATCCTATATGTAAGGTATCTTGCAGGGAGAGGTATAGGTTCCGTCTATGAATATTAGAACATCTTCATTAATACTCGCGGGTAAAAATCAGCGCAGTGGAGGTCCACCTTGATATTCGTAATATAATTGATTCATAAGAATAAGTTGTTTTAACTTTGTCTTAAATTTCTGATATTCTTTTATTGCTCTGAGATCTGAAGGCAAAGAATTCCATAATCTGACACCCAGAGAGTAAGTTGACCACCACCCCAGTTTTGATTTATGATGTAAAACAGGCAACAGCCCCTGCTTTTTGGATCTCAACTGTGGTTGTTGGTGTAAGAGTCCATCTGGTATGGTATTTACCGTGTGAGGACTCACCGTAATAATAGGAAAATACTTGTTTATAGTAGCCTCAGAAGTATAATGTAATTTATGGACGCTAAGTAGGAGCTGATTGGCACTAAGCATAAAAGCACACTGCCAAGGGGGTGGTCCCTGAAAACCGGACAGGACTGCCGGACAGCCAGAAAGGACCGCCGGACCGACCCGGACAGGTTAGGTTAGGTAAGATTAGGTTAGGATAGACTATACTAACCTAATCTAACCCAACCTAACCCGTCCGGTGGTCCTGTCCGGCCGTCCTGTCCGGCTGTCCGGTTTTCAGGGACCACCTGCCAAGGGTGGCCTCTCTTCTTAATTGCACGTCTCCAATTATTTCGTCTGCTGAGAAATTCAAAATGCAGCTCAATTGTCTCATGACAGTGCTGCACGTAAACGAAGAACGGAAGCACATTTTTTTGAATGGCGGGTTTGCATTTCAAAGATCTGCATTTGAATTATTCCTCTCTGGTATTGTCACATTTTCATTTATTTTGCCGGCATGATCAAAGCAAATAATAGCCATAGGATCTACCTGCAGACCAGGAGAAATTGCTCCAAGATACTCGTATAAATAACTCATTCTCAGAAACGGGAAAACATTTCTTTTGATTCCATTGGAACAATCTTATTCTACCGAATGCCTTCTTCAGCACTGTTACTTTATTCGGGTAATTTGCAACCCATGCCCTTTGATGTTATCCTCAAATAAATGCAGAGACATTGAATCTGGCATGGAAGGTACCTAGTCTTCATTCAATGAATTTACATCCTTTTTGTGTCTCTGTCGGTGAGCACTTCTTCCGGGAGGCACTTTTTCCTTCATTCTGCATTTCGGTTCGGTTTTCTTTTTCTTTTATTTCTGCGCATCTGAAGTGGACCAAAATTGATTATGAAGCGTGCGCGACTGGTGTCGGGGAGCAGGCGCACACCAGCCGCACACGCCACAATGTCAACGCAAACAGCGGCATTTGTCAAAGGGAAAAGTTGGTTTGAAAATTGTGCGGTCGGATCGGTGGCTGGATTGCCTGTTGTAAAAATGTTACCCTCACATTTATGGCCCTTGAAATGACATCGACTTCTTCGAAGAAGCTGGGTTACAAACTTTGAGCAATGCATGCTACTTTTCCCACTGATGGAGTACAATGTATACCTTTCGCCATTGTACACCCTGCATAAAATGTGTCAAGCTTTTTACGACTCGGCCTTTTTTCTTTTGTGATATCTAAATTCGAAAATAAAGTGAAAACCAGCCATCACAATAGAACTGTCGACTTCCATATCCGAACGACTGGTCCAAGTCGTTGCTTCAACGCGCCCTTCCGAAAATTTTGTTTCGATCGAAGACAATGTGTCGGCTCCACGCCTTTAAGAGGTTAATTGAAGAAAAGACATCAGGAGGTTAATTGAAGACAAGACATCAGGACCCTCTATCTGTTGTATTCATCAGTTTCTCATCGCTATTTTATTTTGGATTGGATTTGAAAAAAAAGAGAGACAAATTAGGGGTGTGACTAAAACGCTGAACCTGCTTGTCCTGCTCGTCTTGCTTGTCCTGCTGGAAACCTGCTTATCCTGCTGGTAATGGTTGAATACAATTGGTTAGGTTATTGCTAGATTTGGTTATCCTAAGCTAAACTAACCTCACCTAGGTAGGAACCGTAACCTAACCCTTTTTTTTTGGTAGAATACTTTTTATTTATTTTTTGCAATAGGTAGGTACCTACCTATCACAGGGTGGAATAAAACGCTGAACCTGCTTGTCTTGCTTGTCCTGCTGGAAACCTGCTTGTCCTGCTGGTAATGGTTAAATAGGTTAGGTTATTGTTAGATTAGATTTTAAATTTAAATTTAAATTTTTCCTAACCTAAACTAACCTCACCTAACCCTGACCAAACCCTAATCTGGCCATCACCAGCAGGACAAGCAGGACAAGCAGGTTCAGCATTTTAGTCACTTCCCCTATCACAATTCGGTTACAAAAAAAAGGCAAACAAGCAAAACGGAAGATAAAAAAAATAAATGTCCTTCGAATACATGTGCAGAAAAAATAAAAAGACTTTCTAATGCATATGCAGAGAGGTACCTACGCTTTAGCTGAAGAGTTGTTGTACAGTGGCGAGAAAAGTATTTGTACCACACATGGTGTCGTTGTTTTTGGATTTTCGGAGAAACATCAAACCCACCAAACAATCTCCTGGCCATTGCCAGCAGGACAAGCACGACAAGTAGGTTCAGCGTTTTAGTCTCTTCCACAAATTAGAGAAGAAAAAGAACGAAACTGAAAGGAAAGAAAAAACTCCGCAAGCACATTCGAGGCATCGGAATAGGTACCAAATGTGCGGGATGCAGAGGATGTGCGGGATGCAATGCATTGCATCGGATGAGCGGGATGCATCGGGTGGACATAAGATTCCAAAATGAAGCGCAGGATGCACAGAAAATGATGCGCGGGATGCATCGGTGTGGCGGTGTTTGGAACTTTCACCCTTTCCCATTTCCCAAAAGGCGCAAAAACTTCCCCTTTTCCCCATTCGACCAAGACAAGACGAGACGAAATAATCGGTTTGGAAGAAGGCTTCGTTGTTCGCCACACTGGCATCAGTGACAATCAAGACGGACCAATGTGGTGGCAGGCAACTGGCATGTCTGACATTTGGGAATACCAAATACCATGTAAGGTTTTTGTTGTGGCTTCTCACCCCCCTCGCGCCACACCTACACGTCAAATACCCAACTTCCCATCTCCAGACACCAAGACTTCCACTTCATCAATAGGTCTTTGCCCTTGCACACCTCTCGTATCCAACTCACCACCCAGCCCCAAGCGCTCTGCTACAATCCCCCATGCAGCCTCCTCATTCAGCACATCATCCACATCTGTCCAACCACCCCAATCCTTGTCCGTCTCATTGCATCACACATCAGCAAAACATGAAACAGGTCTTCTGATTCAGCACCACACAACGGCACTCCACCTCCTCCTTCCCATCCCCCCCCTCAATCTCCTTGCAGTTTCCAAAGCACCAACTCTCGCACGAACAACAGATCACTACCAGCTGAGCCATCATAAATTCTCTCCCCACCGCATATCCAACTTCACCTTATAGATCTTCAGGGAACTCTTCTTTTCAACTTGCTTTCTCCATTCACTCCACTCCTTTCTTTCAACCTCCTTCCTTTCCCTTTGCACCCACTTCTCTTCATTCTCCACACACACGCCCCTTCCCCCAACCCTTTCCAACGATCTATTACCTTTATCTTTTTCTTCCACATTGTACACAGCTTCAACACTCAACATACAAAAATACCTTCTTTGCACCCGATTACCGCCCATGAAACGCAGCCTCCCGAGAAAGCCCAGCTTTGCCCTGGCTTCTCTCACATTGAACTTGGCACAAGCCCACTCACCAATCAGCCCTGCTTGAGCAACAAGTCTGGTTCCACCCAGAGCCCTCAAAGCCACTTCTCTCTGGACACTATCCAACAAGCTCTCCACTTCCTTTCCCATGCTGCACAGCACTTCCTGACCATAAGTCAGTGCAGGAACAACGGCTCCTTTCCACATCCACCTCATCATTTCCGGACGACATAGAGCCCACTTCCCAAAACTCTTTGTCATCCCCCCCAACTTCCTTGCTTTCATTTTCACTTCACGCTTAAACTCGCACAAATAATCATCTTTATCAGAGAGACAGACACCCAAATATTTGTAACTCCCCACTCTCTCTTCACCCATTCCCCGATCATTAATCCCTATCACATGCATTCCCAGAAAAATTCATCACCTTCGTCTTGTCCTCACTGAACAACCAGCCTTTCTCAGAGGCAAAGTTTGCAGTCTCTGCATCAAGCCTTGCAAGTCCCCTCACTCTCACCGAGCCACACAATATCATCGGTAGGGCTGGGCGACATCTTGATCGATTCGAGGATTCGATTCGAAAATTGCGAATCTAGCCAATTCGAATTCGAAAATATGCGATTCGAAAATGTGGCAAGATTCGAACCAGGATCGAGATTCGAAGGAAAGGATTCGATTCGATATGATTCGATTCGGAATTTGGCGATGATTCGAAAAATGTTCCAATCGAATCCTCAAATCTTTTGAAATTTTCAAATGATCTCACAATCCCGCTGCATGCCACAACATGGAACCAACAGTGCTTCAAGTGTCACTGACAATGCCCCACATAAAATTTCCGTTCACTATCCTGTGGGACTTGTGAATCGTGGTTCGATTCGAGGATTCGATTCGAAAATTGCGAATCTGGCCAGATTCGTCGAAAAGATTCATTCGAGACATGTGGTGGGATTCGAATCAAGATTGGAGATTTGAAGAAAAGAATTCGATTCAAAGGATTCGCTTCGAAATTGGATCAACTGATTCGATTCCGATTCGAGATTCACGAACAAAGGGATTCGTTCGCAGGTTCGATTCGAAAGCCACTTCTCACCAGCCCAAATCATCGGCCAACCACAATCCAGGGACAGTCATTGCAACACCTAATCCCCCACCTGACCAGTCACGAATTCTGAACCCAAACCCCCCCTGACCTAGAATACGTTCTTCCAACTCCCCCAATACCAAAATGAACAATAATGGTGACATTGGGCATCCCTGTCGGAGTCCCGATCCACATAAACTCCAGACACCTCAGCTTCACCCCAGGTAAAATCATACACACTGCCCGCATATAACGCCTGTAGCAGTCTAATAAAAGACTGGCACACTCCAACTGCAGCCAATCTCAACCACACATCCTGCCACCTTACCTGTCGTATGCCCCTTGATATCCACAAACACAGCACTCAAATTGCGGTTTTCCAGTCTTGCGCATTCATCAATTGCGTAAGAACATACAAATTGTCACACAGTTCACCCTTCCGAAAACCCTGCTGTACTAAGCAACCTGACCCAAACGAAGTCTGCTACCCTACTCCGAATCACTCCACCCCCCAGCGCGCCCCCTGACTCCAGCCACTCTTCCAAACGTGCAGTCAGATGATCACAAACAGCTTATACTCCTGACTTGTTACTGACACCGGGCGGTAGCTAGCAATCGCGTCTCTGTCCTTGCCACCACCCTTGTATACCATTCTACCCGCACCCTCTTCCACTCATCAGGAATCCTTTCCCGAAGACAAAGTATTGCATTGAATTCACTCCTTAGCCTCTCGACCCCCACCTCACCCAAACACTTTAGACCCTCCGCCAAGACCCCATCTTCCCCTGCAGCCTTCCCAACTTTCAACGTTTTTTCACAGCTATCCCAAGCTCTTCCCGATCAATCTCCCGTACCAGCTCTGAATCATCCTCTAACAGCCCCATATCATTGTGCACGCCACCTTCAGTCTCAAACCCTTTTTCACCCATCCCACCATTCCCATTAAAATCCCAGATGCCCTGTATATACGCTTTCAAAGACATGCGCTTCTCCTCTACATCAGTCACACTTCCACATTCTTGCTCCCTGATATTCCCTTCCACCAAACATCTCCAACGCTTGATGCTATCCCAGATTCTCTTCCCTCCAGAGCGCCCTTCCTCCGTCAACTCCCTCTCACGCCTCTCATTGCACTCCCGCATTCCTTCTGGCTTTCAGCTCCTTCACCCTTTCTCTAGATAAAACTAGTTTATTCTGCATCTCCTCAGTCACGACCCCATGCATCCTCCTACACCTCCGCAGCATCCTACTTATCTCCTTTCTCTCAGCCACCGCCTTGCGTATGTCATCATCCCACCAATCTCTGTCTCTCCACCCCAAACTCTTCACCTGACCATCCTGATCAGATGGCAAACAATCCTTCCACAACTCCATCATTTGCTCATGTCCACCCACTTCCCCGACCGCATCACACAATTTCACATTCTCCAGTCTGGCATCTACAGCCTTGGCCCACTCCACGGCTCTCTGGTGTTTCCGAAGAGCCTGCCAACCTCCTCTCAACCTAGGCTTGGCCTGCCTGCGGCCCATTCTATGAGTCTTCTCACCCCGAATCCACACCTTAAATGCAAAATGATCACTCTGCACTCCCCAAGATTCCTCTGAGTCAACCTTCATCCCCAACAAACGCCCTTCCACTGTGCAGCTATACAACAGCCAGTCAATAGTAGATTCAACCGTCACACCACCAGGCCCCTTACCCTTTCGAGTGGGCCCACCTTCACACCATGCCTGCATATTCCCAATGAGCAACCCCAAATCATTGAGAAAATGCTTGAGTAGCCTTCCGTTCGAATTCTCTTTTCCCTCAAACTCTACAATATGCGCATTAAAGTCTCCAACCATCAGAACAGCACCACCCGTGGAATCAATTTCCCGTATGTCCCGGCGTAAACAATCCAATATGCTAACATTCCAGGCTGCTGCATGTCCTTCACATGCCAGGTATACGACAGCGACAAACACCTTTCTTCCTGCATGTGGCTCCCATTCAATCCACAGATGTTCTCTGCAAGAACGCCATGGCTTTATTTCCCAAGCTTTAGAATCCCACCAAACACCGATTCCCCCGCCTTGTTTATCCCACAACCTTCTGTCTTCCTCTCCCGAACCTTCAACCCCTCTATTCACTCCACACCACTTCCAACCCTGCAAGACTTCCCCCTCCATCTCTGGAGGCCTCTCAGATCCTCGCAGCCCAGACTCACACACTGCCATTAGTCCAATTCCTTCTGCATTTATACTGTCCCACAGTTCAAACCATTTCCCTTTCCCACCATTCTGGATGTTTTGGAAACCACAATGATGCAGGCCCAACATTTGACCTGGATTTCCACCCCCTCTTGAACATGTTGAGACCACCATGTTGAGGATTAAGCTCATGTGCCCTGCACTCACTATCCCCAAAAACAGATTTAGGCCCAGAACCGTAATCATTCCCACCGCCTTCAATGAAATTGGTCCACACAGCACTCTCCTCCATACCACTCCTCTTGCACTCACACACTCCATCACTCGCACCATTGATATCACATTCACACCTCAACCGTCAAGCAGCCCAAAACCCTGGCCGTGGCATTCCCTCAAACTGCACCCCATCAGTCCCTTTTCCTAACAGCTCCTGCAACACACCTGCTGCGACAAAAGCAACTCTCTGGCCAACATACTCAGACCCAATCTCAGACAAATGAATCCCATCTTCACCAAGACAGCCTGCCACCAACTCCCCCTGCTCTATGTCCAGCATCAAAGCCAATCCATCACCACACAATCGTCTCAACTCTTTATTCACGTCCATGCACTTCCTCTTTCCCCAAACACCCCGATCCAGCCTTGGAACTACACTTGCCACGATCACAGCCACCTTCTTCCCCATGCTCGCTCCACAGCCTTTCACAAAATTGCTCAATCCTACCAATCTCTCTGCAAGCTCTTTCGGCGATCGATCCATCACCTCATTCACACCCACATTCAGAACCACCACCATCACTCCGCTCCTGCACTTTCTCAACTCCCTTTCCACCACTCGCTCCACATCCCTGCATCTACCACCACCAATCCAATACTTGCTCACTTCCCTTCCTCCACACCACTTTTCCACATACTTCCAAATCCTCCGAACATTGCTGTCCCCAATCACCAAGACACCACCAATTTCCTCCTCCAACACCTGCTCCTGAGCAATATCCTCTCCCTCGTCACAGGCATCGCTCCAACTTTGGTTTGCCTGCACGCACACCTCCTTAGCAAGCTCCTTACCACCCTTGGAACACTCATTCACACAGCTATCAAGTCTCGCACACAGCTCATCCATCTTTTGCCTCCCTTCCGCAAACATCGCCGCGCTTTTCTCCCACTCAGCTTTCAGACCACTCAACTCGCTCACTCACAACTTTTCTGACCTCGTCCAATCCACCACGAGCAACAGCCGTCGACCTCTTGCCTGTTTCCGTTTGATTCTTTGAATTTGGATTGCTTGCAGTTACTGAAACGTGGCTTGATGAGTCCTGTATCGAGGGTGATATTCTCCCAAGCCAATATGACTGTTTCGTAGGGCCGCTCACGGCTCGGTGGTGGTGTCCTCTGGGTATCCGCCACCATTTCCTGCCAAGCTTGTCTATAAAAGTGAGGCCTTCGAGCTAATCATAGTTGCATTAGAATCTTCTTTTCCTGCAACTATTCTCATACTCTTATACCGTCCCCCAATCTGCCTTTGGAAAGTTTTTCTAAGATGTTTACTGAGTGTCTCACTGCCATACATGCCTTAAAATGTGGACAGTTTGGTGGCAGCTCACCCATTTTCTTGTTAGGTGATTTCAATGTTGATGCATCTGCCCCCTCTTTTCAAGATTATCCTGAGGGTTTGCAGAGGTGGGTTGATCAGTTCTCTCTAAAGCAGGTAGTTGACTTTGTTACCCGGCCAAGAGACATGCTTTTGTCCCCTGTAACTGGGTCCACAATTGATCTGGTTTTTCATTGCCCTAAATCCGATCTGTTATCTGTGGAACCAGTTGCTGGACTCAGTGATCACTTTATGATACATGCTGTATTTCAGGTTGACTGTGCTTCTCCACCCTTGCTGCCACCAGAATCGACCTATGGGAGAACCAGGTACAACTTTAATCGTTATGATAAGGTATCAGTGGACAGGTTTCTTAACTTCGCCCTTCTAGATTTTGGGAGTGCTGACTGCAGCTTGAGTGATCTCTGGGTTGAATTCAAAATGCTTTGCAGTTTTGTTATTGAAAAATTTATCCCAAAAAGAAAGCCATTAGGTGTGGTGGAATTTCCTTTCCAGAATGGTTTACTCCTAATTTAAGATCAAAATATCTGTCTGCAAAAAATGTTCAAGGACTGTTCGTTTCGTCCATGTCTTCTTCATAAATATGTTTATGCACTGAGAGCGTATTATTGTGAGCTGCACGCAATGGAAAGAAGATTTATAAGTGGTTTAGCAGTGAATGATGTCATCTCAACAAAGCAGTTCTGGAGATTTCATCACAGCAAAACCTCTGTAACTCCTGTGGTCATTGCTAAATGTGACGACATGGGCAATAATTTATCTGTGTCCTTTGCCCTGAAGGTAAAGGAGCACATGAGTGTGTCCTCGTCAGTTGGCTCAGTTAGCGATCCACCTCGGAATAATTTTTTGAGGGATGCTGATGTGCTGACAGAGACTTTTTTGCACAACACAATTAAATCTTGTAAGAACTCCATGTTCGATTTAATTGATTGTGTCCCTATGATATTCATCAAGAACCATGGTGATATCTTGGAGAAAGTTTCTTCTGGTTTTATTCTCTGTCTCACTAGCAACCAATTGCATTCCATCAGACTGGAAGCTCAGTATTGTAAAGCCCCTACCAAAAAATAGTATGATGTTGTCCATTGATAGTTTTCGACCTATCAGTCTGATAAGTGCATCTGCTAAATTAATGGAAAAAATTGTTGCTGGTTATATATATCGTCTTCTTGAAAGCCAGAACTTTTTCTTCCATGGGCAACATGGTTTTCGTTCCAAATTCTCTGGCGAAACCCAACTCACAAGCTTTGTTCACGATATCTCGGTTGAACTGGGTAAGTCCTTGCAGGTCGATGCTATTTTTATTGACCTGGTTAAGGCCTTCGATAGGGTCTCTATACCCATCCTGGTCAGAAAACTGACAAGGTTAAATATTCCAGAAAATTTGTTTTTGTGGATTTCAAATTTCATCAGTGACAGGCATTTCCAGGTGCTTGTCAGTGATGATCTTTCCCCAGCTTACCCAGTTCCAAGTGGAATCCCACAGGGCTCTGTTTGTGGGCCATTGCTATTTTTAATCTATATCAATGACCTAACTGAAATGGTGCCCTCCAGGATAAGGCTATTTGCGGATGATATAGTTGTTTATCGAACCATGACATCCATTGAGGCTGCTATGGCTCTTCAGTCTGATCTCGATGTAATTGCCAGATGGTGTGCTGCCAATTGCATGGAGATCAATGTTTCTAAAACTTCCGTCATGTCTTTTTCTTCCTCATACTCGCCCGTCCTTAGGGAGTACAAATTGGTCCTACATTGTTGACAAGGCCTGAAACAATTAAATACTTAGGCCTTCTTTTCAATCCCAAGTTGAGTTGGGTCCATCACATCCAAAATATTGTGAGAAAGGCCTCCAATCAACTAAAATTCCTCATCAGAAATTATAGTTATGCTTCCAGACGTGTGAAATCTATTTTGTACTTTTCAACTGTGAGGTCCATACTTGAATACTCTACCACTTCCTGGGAACCTTACCAGAAGTGTCATGTAGATGCCCTGGAAGCAGTACAAAGAAGGGCTGCCAGATTTGTTACTGGGAATTTCCGATTTGATGCCAGTGTCTCATCAATGTTGAATGAATTAGGATGGGATTCCCTTGAAGATCGTAGAACAATACATGGGCTCTCTGCTTTTAGGCTGTGTATTTTGAAAAAGGGAGGTTGGGGTGACGGACCTTGGAAATTTCAAAATTTCCCTTTTCTCCTTCACCCTCACTGACCCACTTCATTGCCCTGCACGACCCACACACGTACCACAAATCATCTCTGCTCTGGAGCACACCATACTCACTCTTGTCCAGCCCAACACAAACACATGCAGCCACACAACCACACAATTCGCACCCAACAGCCTCATTTTTTTTTTTAATATATTTTTAACTGGGGACAGAGTCCCCCCGCCGTCGCATTCGTAGGACAAAAAGTCCAGAGTCATTTTTAAAAGTAAAAAAAAGACCGATGCCGACCCAAACAGCCTCATCATTCCCACTCACGACTTTCTCACACTTCCCACACTTGTCCTTTGCCATCTTTCACTCCACAGAGAGAACGACAAAAGCTCAAAACAGATCAACCCAAAATTCCGAGCACAACACGTCCGGTCAAATTCTGCAGCACAGCCAAAAACTTGGCATGGGCTTTGGCATCAGTCGACTGACGACGTGGTGAATTTGGCGCATTCGATGGGTTTTTGAAACCCACTCGATTTTTTCTGAGGCGCGTTTTTTTGCTGAAAAAGTTACGCCCGACATTCGTGCAGCGCTTCACGGAGTGTTGATTTCCCCTGTTTGTTTCCAATGAATTTTTGTGGGGATAGCCTCAGGCCAGAGGTGCCATTTTAATGTTTTTGCATCTCTGCACAACTTTGCTGAAGACTATAGGCGGAGTTGCGCCAATTTCGGAAATTGAACCAATGAAAATTGACCTCGGTTACCCTTCGTCATGCGCAGCAGTGATTTCAGGCGGAAAAAATTGGGTGGGCCCAGTGAAGTGTGGGCCGCCTTTTACCGTTTTGAAAAAACGGTTCCACCCGGGTTATGAACTTTTATAATAAGCACATAATGACAGGCAGGCGAGCATGGGTCGAAATTAATTTGTGCCACCGGCATCAACTTCTGCGCAAGCGCGAGAAAATTCGAATTCTTTCCATTGGTTTAATATTCGAACATATCGAAGCTGCGCCTTGCGTCTGTCGTGAAGCTGTTCAGAAACGCAAAAACAAAGAGCTCCTCTGACCCGAGGTTTCAGCAGCAAATGTATGGGGAAAATAATTCCGTAGCGCAATTCAACAGGACGTGTCGAGCGGCTAAACAACGCAAAAATGTCATAACATTTTGCAAAAAAAACGCGCCTCTGCTGGAAGCTTGTTTTCGAAACCCACCGAAATCGCAGGTGCACTGACGTCATTTTTTGTTGCAGACGCTCTTCAAGCACATTTGATCAAAGGCAAACTCGAAAGCGAATTTCGGAAACTGCATCGGTGGTCAAGTGGTCAAGGCATTGGACTGACCCGACCATGGGACAAGACAAGACAAGACAAGACGTAAGGTATGATGCCCTTTTTG